>JAULKP010007753.1:0-14631 GCA_032356005.1 Ulothrix subflaccida
CAAGTCGAAGCTGTCGGCAAAGGCGAAAGGGATATTCGTGCAACTTATATCGCTTCCAGAGAACTGGAACTTTAGCGTTGCCGGTCTAGCAGTGCTGTTTACTGACGGCGAAAGAAGCGTTAAGTCTGGCATAGATGAGCTAGTTGAAGCTGGATTCTTAACATGGGAACGGTTTCGTGACGAAAATCAACGTTTTAGCGTGAAAGTAACTACCATCTACCCTAGTGAGCCACATGACAAATTGCCACACGGCGTTTCGTCCACTGGACAAAATGCCACAAGGCGTAGCGCAGACAATAAAGAACTAAAGGATAAAGAAGGTAAGGTTAATAAAGAACTAACTAATAAACCACGAGTAGCTAAAGCTACATCGAAGTTGGTAAAAAGTAACGATGATGTTAAAAAGAATTACTACGAAACTATCAAGTACTTAAAGCTTCCAGTGCGTAACCACAAAAACATGAACTCAAAGATTGTTGAGATGAAGTCGATACTCGGTGAAGAGAAAGCTATCAACTACCTAAAGTGGATTGCCCATAACTGGCATGGCTTAAACGGTGAGTTCAAACCGAGCTTAACCGATGGTGCGGACTTGTGGCTGAAACATGCCAGCATTGAAAACTGGATTCGTAAACTGCAACAGAAAAATAATAATGGAGTGATCAAGGTATGACTGTAAAATTATTCGATGGTAGAGAGTTTGAAGTTACTAAGCAACAAGCTGAATTGATTGGTCGCTTAAAGGGTAACGGTGAACGTGTTATCGACATCAATGGTTCACTGATAGACCCAAAGGCTATTGCCAGCGTTACCGATTCAGCAGGTTCAACACCGCCAAAATGGGATTTATTAAAAGCACCGAGTGATATTGAGCTGAATGATGAACAGCAGTTGAAGTGTGACGCACAAAAAGCCTACATACGGCACTGTCTGCGCGCTCAAGGCGGTTATAAGCTACTAGCTGATAAAGTGAACAGAGAAGCATTTATAAACGATTACATAAGCTCTAGGACAGAAAAAGATGAAACAAACTAGCGCAATATATCGAACCGAGATAATTGACGGCAAAATGATTATCACGAACACCGAAACAGGTGAGGTCAAGAAACGCCAGATGGCTTCCGAGAAACAAATAAACTTCATACGAAAGCTTGAACTGGAACTCGACATCAAGCCGAAACGATACAAAGACTTGACGCTATGGAAAGCTAGTAAGGTTATCGAGAGCCTTATTAAACGCAAGAATAATACACGAGAAAATGCAGCCGAGAGGGTAGTTGATGAGTTTATCCAAGACAATCAGTTGAGCTGGTTATCATCAGAAAGACCACAATAACCCCTTGCCATAATCATAAGCATAAGGTACAATGGTAGTACATCAATAATCAAAGGGGATTACATGAACGAATTATATAAAACTTTATCAATTATTCAGCAGCAGCTGAACGTGCCGAAAGGTAAATACAACGATTTCGGTGGTTTCGACTACCGGTCAAATGAGGATATTTTGATCGCAGTTAAGCCATTTCTCAAGGAGAACAACCTAATCTTAATACAGCAGGATGAGATGGTAGCTGTTGGTACTAGGCACTACATAAAAGCCACCACAACTATTAGTGATGGTGAGAATGAGATAAGTGCAACAGGTTATGCCAGAGAAGCCGAGAATAAGAAAGGTATGGATGATAGCCAACTAACAGGCGCTACAAGCTCATACGCTCGCAAGTATTCAGCCAATGGACTGTTTGCTATTGATGATAACGTGGATTCAGACACCTCTAATACATCGAGTGAACCTGAACTATCCGACCAACAGATAAAAGACAAGCTAGAATTAACTACATCGGTTCGAGATATGATGTATCTATACAACAAACTAACGTCAGACCAAAAGATTCAATATCAAGATAATTTTACTGCACGTAAAGAAATGATTGAGAGTAAGAATGTCTAAAGAAATAATGGTCGAGCAAAGTTCTGATTCATGTTTCGATATGCGCCTATCACGTGCAACAGCCTCTCACGCCCATGAAATACTAAGTGCCAGTTCAACACTAGGCTATAAGAAGTACCGAGCCTTACTGTTCACTCAACGGTTTACTGGTAAAAAGATTGATAGCTACTCCAACGATAAGATGGATGATGGCACGGTCAATGAGCCAGTAGCACGACTACTTTACAGCCTACAAACAGGTCACAAAGTCCGAGAGAGTGGGTTTTGGGTACATGACGAACATGATGCTGGTGCAAGTCCAGACGGTATTGTAAATGAGGAGTTTGGCTTAGAGATCAAAACCCAGCTACCTCATATTCACTTAATGGCGAAACTTGATGGCTTTATTGATAGCAAGTATAAGAAACAAATGGACTTCCAAATGTGGATCACAGGCTACAAGAAAATGGACTTCATAAGCTACAGCCCACTAATTGAGGATGCTGAACTTCAACTAGCCATCGTGACGTATGAACGTGACCAAACCAAGATAGATTTAATTGAGGATAAGACACTCGACCTGCTAGAGGAAGTTGAGGAGTTTGAGGGTAGAATCGCTAAATTGCGTAGCAAAGATGAAGTATAACCTAGCAAACCAAGACGAGCTAAACAAAGCTTTTGCCTACCTACAACAGCTCATAGAACGTGATGCGGAGGTTGAGATTAAGCGAGTACAGAGAAACCGTACACTCAATCAAAACAACTATTACCACCTCCTACTCGGTATCTTTGGGCTTGAGACTGGATTTTCGATACAAGAAATAAAAACTATTCATAAACGCCAAGTCAGCACACAGATATTTGCCTACGAAAAGAACGGTCAGATGTTTCTCAAGAGTTCAGCCGACTTAGACACTAAAGAACTGTCTGATAGCATCGAGCAACTTAAAAAGTATGCCGCCGAGCAAGGCGTTCACCTACCAGATGCCAACGAGCATGAGAAGATGAGGTATTGGGAGAATGAGATTAGTAGTAAGAAAGGTTTATACTTGTGAATGAGAAAATAGTCCACCAACACGTATGCGAATATCTAAAGCTACAGTACCGCCGCGCCATTTTCATGAGTGACTACGGTGCGGGAATCAAGCTAACAATGGGTCAAGCACGCCAACAAGCCCGGCTCAAGTCCAGCAAGGGTCTACCCGACCTGTTCATCGCTGAACCACGCGGTAAGTATCATGGTCTGTTTATCGAGCTAAAAGCTGATGGTATCAAAACCCACAAGCTGAATGGTGAGTTGGTAGCTAACGATCATATCCGCCAGCAAGCCCAGATACTTGAGCAACTAGAGCAACGTGGTTACCGTGCAGTGTTCGCTATAGGTTTTGACCAAGCGAAACAGGTTATAGACAATTACTTTATGGTATAATCTTAGTGCAGTTTGTTTAACTCAATACCCTTTGATGGCAGACTGCACTACGCTAACCACCGAGACGCGAGCAATCGCTATCACCATCGGTGGTTTTTGTTTACCATAAACTACTTGCATTGACCATAAGCATAAGGTATACTTGAGGTACATTAATAATCAAAGGGGATTAAATGAAAACACTACAACAAATAAACGATGATGCTCGGCAAATTCAAAAGATACGCCAAGAAATCAGAGACGAAATGGCACTCGGTGCGCTAGTCGATATTGACGGCGTAGAGTATACAGTTGCCAGTCTCGGTAGTAACCACCTAAAGCTTGAGTGCGTACATGAACAGTACCAATCAATTTGGGATGAGGGCGATACCGGTGTGAACGGCTATGACGGCTCAGGTAGCACCAGTGTAGAGCTGTGCGGTAACTGTGGCGATGAACTTGAGGATGAGAAGCTTGAGACTAGTATAACGCTTGATCAATACTTTGAATTGAGCCGAGAGGGTAAGGTTAAGTTATGACCAAACCAACCCAACAATCATCAATACTACACGCCCTGAAAAAGAACCCGAAAGGCGTACCAAACTACAAGCTAGCAAGCTATGCCCTAAAGTACACCAGCGTGATTAGCGACCTACGAAAAGACGGTCACGACATCAGAGCCGAGCGTGTTTATAATCATGGCAAGGCTACTGGAACGTGGTTGTATCGCTTAGTAGATGAGGATGCACCGTATCGTGGTCATCGGTTGGCGATGTTCGATGATGCGATTAGTAAGTTAGATAATTTAAGTATAAGAAAGAGAGGATAATATCATAAGTGGAACAAAAGCTGGCGGTAAAGCTGCTGCGAAAACTAATAAGGAACGGTATGGTAAGGACTTTTACAAAATCAACGGTGCTAAAGGTGGCAAGAAAAGCCGAGACGGTGGTTTTGCATCATCTAAGCAATGCGACTGTGAATTGATCGAGGAAGTGCATGGTCATCAACGTTGCGCCGGCATCAAGGGCGGTCTTAAATTACGCCGTACTAAAGCAAAAGGAGACAAGTAATGGAAAACTCATTAAGAATACTTAGCTGGATTGGTATAGTTCTAGGCGGTCTAGCTATCCTCGGAGCGTTAGGCGACTGGGGAGAGGGCATAGACGACTGGCAATATACCATTATGGGCGGTCTGCTGTTCTTCATGCAGGGCTTAGTAGCAATTCTCTATATCAGAGAGGTGAATAAGTAATGAGCAAGTTTAATTTCCAGCCTGTAGTATCAAAAAAAATGTGCATGTATGACGGCTTTATGTATAACGGTGCAAGCTTACTTTTCTCAAGAGGAGCGAAACACAGTTTTGGCGAATACACAGCTATATCTATTGACTATGATAAGTTTGCAGTTAGACTAACATTTAACGATGAAAACGGTAGCTACCGAATAGGCAAGAAAAAAGGATCTCCTATAATAAACTCCACTAAACTAAATATTCCTAAAGGTAGATATATAAAAATAGATGCTGACGACAAAAGTGCAATTTATGTACTTGAATCTGACCGCACTGCACAATTAGAGGTGAATAAGTAATGAGCGATGAAACATTAAAAGAGCAGATAGACACCTGGATACGTCAAGCTTATGTAAACGGGTCATTAGATGTTAATAACCCCGAACCGCAAGGTAGTGACGTTTGTACCGAATTGGTTTGGGAGGCTGTACTTAAAGACCGAGAGAGAGCTGTAAGAGAAGCTAGGATTAATGAACTAAAGAATATTGTCTCACCTGCAAGAACAAATAAGCAGAAACACCTAGGAGTTGCATACCTCGTAGAGGACAGGTTAGCCGAACTATCAAACCCAACACAAGCAAAGGAGAAGCAATGAAACTAATGCAAACCCTAATCAGCTACTTCGAGGGCAAAAAGCAATTCTCACCAATCGAGAGCAAGCCGATACCAGTGGAGATAGTCAACACAAGGCTTAAACGCATTACGGTGCGGAGAGGAGACAAGTGATGCCTAGACTAATTTTAAGTATATTCGCAATTTACGCTGGTGGAGTATTAGTCGGCGAGGGCTATTATTCTGGCATTATCTTAGCCTGTGTCGGTTCATTTTTAATCGCAAGATATACGGAGAATGTATGACAACTAAACCAGATGATGACAAGGGACTCAATAGAAAACTAATGCGGATTAAAACAAGTGATGAAGCACTAGAGCTAGGTAAACTACTTAGCTACAAAGAAATCGAGGCAGTTGTTCAAGTTGTAGAAGCCCACATCGACAAGAAAGTTAATGAGGTGCTAGATAGAGTTGAGGCTGAAGCTGGCTGGTACTCCCAACAATTTAATGACCAAGCAAGAAAAGACAATATTGAGGATACCTTAATACGATTATCATCCATTAAAAAACTAAGGAGTGAATTATGACAGACACCAATCAAGCTAGTGAAGATGAAAAACTTGCCAGGCTATTCCACGATACCTATGAGCGTCTAGCCCCTGCGTTTAGCTATAAGACTAGAAAAGCAAGTGCAGTGCCTTGGGCGGAAGTACCGCCGAACAATAAAGGCTTGATGATTGCCGTTGCTCACGCAGTCAACGCCCTCACCCGCACCGAAAAGCTAAAGCTATTAGCAGAGGTAAAGAGCGAGTGGGGAAAGTTCGGGAAAGGGACTAATATTTCAGATGGTGAATATGCGTTTCTGGATATAATCGAAAAACTAAGGAGTGAGTTATGACAAACCCCACAGACACCAATCAAGCTAGTGAAGATAGTCTGCGGTACGTTCTACGTCATACAAAAGTAACTGCATACGCGGCTGGCAAACCTTATGTCGTGAACCTAGCAACCGTAATTCAAAAAGAAGATATAGACGCAATTCAAGCCATCATCCGCACCGAAAAGCTAAAGCTATTAGCAGAGGTAAGGGAGCGAGTGATAGGGCAAGATGTAACGCAGACAGAACGACACTGGTCAGATGAATATGGTGACTATTGTGGTAAAGGTAAAACTATGATTAAGGGTGAATGTATCTGCGAGGAGCTTAACGGATTGAAAGCCGAGCAACGTGACATTCTGACTAAACTGGAGGCAGAGCTATGATTAACAAAATCCTAACCTATATATTCTTCACGTTATTAGTCATCAGTTTTTTCATGCTGGCAGGTTGGACAGGCTACATCGCTGGCAGTCAACAGTTTGAGCGTGAGAGCAACATTGTCCGCAGGGTGGATTATCATGGTGGTACTTTGGAATGAGCAAACAAATATGCGTTACTAGTTACTGGTATTATCGAAACTTTTGGCACAAGCTATTATTTATCAAGCATGTTAAGCACGACTGTTTTGAAATGGAATGGAGAGCAACGCCAATTAGAAGATTCAATAAATGGGTAGCCACCCCATCACAAACTAAGAAAACTAAGGAGTGAATCATGAGTAAAATTATTGAATATAAACTGGTAAGACCAAATAGGGGTGGGCATAGACCGCAGGACATACAACATAACATTGATGAGGTTGTAATGTATTGGATTGATAAAGGCTATCAACCATATGGTTTTCCAATGACAGAGCAAGAGGGTATAAATAAAGACATAGTTCAAGTAGTAGTTAAGTATGAGGAGGTAAGTGATGACAAGACAAATAAAACTTGAACCTGCGCCGATAAGGTGGATGATTGACGATTTGCTAACTACTATATTGGATTCAAGTGCTGACGAACTACCAGCACTGCATACCAAGTTGTTAGGTTTAGCTATATCTATTCAGTCACGAACCGATGCAGATTTTGCACAAGTTGCCCAAGGGAACACCACCAACCAGCAGATACTTGATCGCATCGAACTCGAGGTAGTTGACAAAAGTGATAAATAGTATTGACTTAGCATAAGCACCATGCTATTATGTATTCAGGTTGATTAAAACACACAACCAAAATAAAAATAAACACTATAAAAAGGAGACAGCAATGTCTAAAAAAATAAATCAATTAAAAGTAAACCTAGTCGCCATTCACAAGTTGTGGCTAGTAATATCAATGGCAGTCGCAGCGGTCTACTTGACACTCAATAGCCAGCATTTGGTATTATATGTAATAGCCGGAACGTTAGCTTTCCATTCACTAAGCTTCGTACTGAGCGCTATTATCAAGCAGGAATCAGTAAACAGCCGTAAAAAGTCTTAACCTGAAACGGCTCAGATTATGAATATTATTACGCCAGTGTTCGCAGTAACACTAACGATTACTAGCCTAGTAGCCGCCAACCAAGCTACCAAGCCAATTGATATGCCGATACACGATACAGGCACTATCAAGTTCGAAAACACCGAGAAACTTAAACCAATCGAAACTAGCAAGCTCGAACCAAAGCAGATTAAGCCACCAAAGGCTGTAGCAAGCCCACCAGCAAGTTCTAGCGTGAAAGCTGAACAAGTGAGCAAGTTTAGTTCTGCAACGCCTACAAACGGCAGTATTGAGCAGATAATAGTCAAGTGGGCTAAACATTATGGCAACGACCAAAACCATATGTTAAGAATTGCCAAGTGTGAAAGCACCTATGGCTTGAACTTAGTGAACCGAAACTATACCGCTGGAGATGGCTCAAACCCTACAGGCGTGTATCAGTTCATAAGGTCTACATGGTTACAGTTTGGTAAAGAATCAGGTATCAGTAACAGCGATCAACGTATGAACGCCGATGTGAACATACAGCTTGCTAACTGGGCATTTGCCAACAACAAAGGCTCGCACTGGCAATGTCGCTAACAAACTAAAAACCGCCAGAGAGGGTAACAATCTGGCGGTTATGTAAGGCTCGTGCAGTACCGAGCTGTTTTTGTTTTATGATATTTAAGACCTGTAATAAAAGATGTAAAAAATGGTGACTATCCCATCATAGCACGTATTCTTATCTTTACAAGTCATCTTTTTCCTTACAGCTATCGCAATCTTGCCACGACTGCTTTAAGCACTGGTTGCAGTAAAGTTCGTGGCAACTACCACAAGTATTCATATCGTTTAGCTCAACTGTCCTATCGCAGGTCGGGCAAGGTGTTGGCATTTCCATTATTTTGTCCTTTCGTGCATTCGTTTATAGTTTTCCGTAAACCCCTCCAAACACTTTTTCATTTGGGTTTCTATGAAGTCTACTGCCTGTTTCGTTTCGGCTAATTTGTCTAGTAGGTACCAATAGTCGGGATTGAACTTATCTTGAGCAGCAACAACTCTTGCTATTTCCACTAACCGCTCTCGCTGTTCATTTAACGATTTGGTTACTTCCACATAAGATACTATTGAGCCGTCAGGCTGTACGGATTGTAGTGGTGTCGTAAATAGGTGAGGATTTTTACGCTGAAACTCTTGTTGCTCATAGGGATTACGTTGTACACTGGTTTTATGACTAGACATAACTTCCTCCAGTTATTAAAGCGGGCTTCGCAGCCTGTGCAATCAAAGCAGGGAAAACAGGGGCGTTCCGCAGGTTATAGCGGTAAACAAACTCGTCCACGTATAGCTGTAAGTGCTTAGGCGATACACAGTGGTACGTGCCATCTATTGACCGTTTCATCTGGGACCAAAAGCCCTCGAGGGTGTTCGTATGCGTGTCACCGTCCACATACACGCCCTTGCTGTGGATTACGCTACTATGAGCGTATTCTTGGTGTAAACGGCTGTAGATACGGCTCTCGTCTGTCTGTATGCTTGTTCCAGCCTCAACACTGGCACGTATGAACGGCAACGCTACGGCAGCATTTACCTTTTGGCTAGTGATAGCCTTTACTCGGCTTGAGTTCTTTTGCTTTTCAACAGCACCGATAACAGCCGTCTTATCCTTGAACCTACCAGCACTATTTGATTTACCGCCGATATAGGTTTCATCAACCTCAACGATACCGCCAAGCGGATTACCGCTTTCAGCCATTAGCGAACGTATCTGCCTAGCTATACGCCAAGCGGTCTTGTAGGTCACGCCCAAGTGCCGTTCCAGTTCCTTAGCACTTACGCCGTTCTTGCTGTTGCCGAACAGGAATATCGCAAAGAACCAGCTACGCAAGGGCGTTTCGGATTTGTGGAATATCGTGCCAGCCGTAGGGTAGATGTGCAAAGCACAGTGCATACAGGAGTAGCACTTGCGACCCGTCAGCTTGTAAAAGCGTGGCTCTGTACCACAGCGTGGGCAAGCCTTTAATTGTTTGCTTTCAAACAGGAACTTTAAGCAAGCGTCATCGTTCGGAAAGTCTTTGTTGAAACGTGTAATTGTATATCTCATACCTGTATTGTACTCTGTTGGTTACGTGTTGTCAAGGGATAGTCACCTAAAAAATTTATTGTTAGATAAGGTGCGAACGTACTGCCGTCATATTTGAATCATAGCATAAAATAAAAGAAGCCCTAGAATAAATTAAGGCTTCTTTTTACCAACGTGGTGAGTTGTTGATAGTAGTTACAAAAGTCTGGAGACCATGTACATCTTTATTATATCCCCTAGCTCCCAAGATACAAAATCTCGATGAGGCATTTCTGCACTAGGTAACTATATTCTAACATTTCTAAAGGCTTTTTGTAGTCGTATCAGGCATGATATTCTTCCTCCATATCGGGATGATGACCATCAATGTGCATACCCTCAGCTCTAGCCTCAAGTTGCCTCACTACTCCAACCATGACCGCACCATGTGCTTGAATTTCGTGCAACGGCACTCCCTCGCCGTACATCCAAATCTGTTCAGCGTTAACGTCATATACATCATAACTAGCTGCAGGGTCTTCCATGATACGTCTCGTATGGTCGCTAACCCAATCAACATACTGTTCTTCTTCACCAGATAGGCGTGACATCATGACCTGCCAATCTTTCATCAATCTCATCTCTAGCTGCCGATGCGATAGCTAATGCACCCATTACGGTTTCACTATCTCTGGTTGGATGGTTTAGGAACTGCTCCATCGCCTCACGACTGTCTGGCGACCAGCCCTCGTTTTGCATGTACTCAGCTAATTGATCGTCTGGATTTTCCATTATTTAACCTCTTTATATGAATACTTAGGCTTGTCTGCTTCTTTACATATATTTAATCTGTATTTACCCTCGGCTCTTAATTTTTCTACTTTTTTAGTATTTTTTGACTTACAGCTGTCCTTCCAAAGTAAAATAGGTTCATTGTAGCCCTGTCGGTCTAAAACGATATTGTATTTACCATTTACGGTAAACTGTTCTCTCAAGCTATATTTGCTCATAACTGCTCAACCTTTCCATCAGACCATTCAACTCTAGTACCATAGTCTGGATGTGAATAAATGTGTACTTTGTAAAGGTTCTCTAATTTTGTCCACCAAACAAAGCTACCCTCACCAACAAGCCATCGTTGTGCTACTGAGCCATCTGAGAATAGACACATCTCGAACTGGGGTTCATCAGCATCGTTATAGCTATCTTTCTCAATATCAGGCTTTAATCCCTTAGCCTGTGTTCTATAGACCGTTGCAGTTGTTATCGCCATTACTCACCTCGTACGTTAAGTGCTGCCAATCCATTGACAAAAGCCGATAGCCCAGTCCATAGCTCAAGCTCTGCTGAACCGATAACTCCGACTGTAGATAGGTAAGCTATTACAAGCGAACCAACACCAGTGAATATATAAATCCCGAACCGTACTTTGCTGGGTAAATTAATACTCATAACCATCTCCTATTTATGTGTTTTATATGTGTTCTCAACATCTTGAGCAGTTCGATTTGCGGTTCGATAATTTAACCACATTAAAGCTTCTTCAAGCTTAGTAATGACTACGCTATTTTCACGACATCGAAATTTTGAATTATTAAAAAACTCTAGTCTTTGAATTGCAGCAGTAATAACATCTTCAATAAAAGCACCGTTCTGCTGACCTTCTACAATACCTTCTTGCCATTTAATAGTTGTACTATCTGGTAATTTCGATTCTCCACCTGTCGGATTACCCTCTACTGTTTTAAAATCTGATATAACATTGGTCCTCATAACCATCTCCTTTTTAATATTCTTTGTCTCACTCTTTGTGCGAAGCGGTTCATTTTTTGCCTAGACCTTTTAAGAAGTCCAGTATCGACTCCACAATCTTCTCCAGAGCACTCACGCGCTTGTCTAAGTCCTTTGATTTCGGGTCTTGATAATCATCAACAGCTGGCGGTTTCGGTGGCTCTTGCGTAGCAGGGTCGCGTAAGCCTTCTTTGACCACGGCTGGCAAGATATTTTCTTTCATGATTTTGTCGTGACTGTATTTAGTAGTGAAGTATCTTTGACCGTTAATCTCGAATGTAGAATAAGTAACGAATTCGTCACCAGACTTGAACTCCATGATTAGCTTGCCTGTGACTAAATCTACAAAATTCGCACCTGCGTTTGTTTCACGAACTTCGCTACCAGTAAGAACGTAATTCTTCCGATAGGCTAAAACTCTTGCGTCAGTTGCAGGCTGTGCTGGTGGCACTTCGGGTTTCGGTGGTGGCGTGACGGGTAGTTCCTCTAAGCTTCGAATGTCGATTCCATTGTCTAATCCTTTTTCTTGTGAGTATTTAGAACGTAAATATGTAGTTCCGTTCCAGCCCGTTTTCTGCACAAAGTCGATGACCGTACCTTTCTTAATAGGCTCACCAGTATATTGATTATTGTTTAAGTTGATTATTCGTAAAGTCTCTTTAGCTACCATCTGGCGTGGTACTTCCATGCGAATCCAGCTTAACTTCGGCGCTGGCGGTTGCGGTACTGGTACTGATTGTGGGGCTAAGCTAAACACGGCGAGAACACCTCGATAAACGCCTTCGGCATGTCTTTCAGTCTGTAGACTTTCGCCTACGATAAAACCAGCTTCTATTAAGTTCGACCGCGTTTTGACATTTCGACACCAGCCAAGCTGTCCATGTCGATTAGTGCTGTCACTTTTGATACCGCGGTTTGGAGTTCCCACAAAAGACGCCATCGCAGACTGGAATTTGCCAGCTAAAGATTTAGATACTGAACTCGGAGCTGGGTACCAAGTTTCGGTTCCTGACGCGTTGCAACAGTTCTTGTGAACCTCAATCGCGTATCCACTGTCAGCGTTCGTCGTTCGGGCATTGACCCATGAGATAGAATCTCGTAAGCCTAACGAATGTGGTACTAAATAGACATTCAATCGACCGTCAGCATGTAGTTTTGCTACAACCAAGTTCACGATTCTGATACATTCATCTCGCTCATTAGTGCCGTTGCCTACAGCGCCAACGTCTGTACCGCCGTGACCCGCAGCTATAAATACGTTCTTCTGTAAAGCCATATCTATCTCCTTTTCTTAGTTTCAATTTGGCTACGCTCTAAAACTTCAACCTCAATTTGGCTATCGTCTGCGAGCTTATATATCGAGTATATCAGATACGCAAACAAGTAAACCGCCAAGGCGTTATTGATTAAATAACCAGCCCACAAGAAAATATTGCTAACAAGTTCTCTCCAACCGAAAAAACCTAGGACAATTGCAATGTCTATAATCACTGGTAAAGCACTAAACGCTATCGAACCGATAACCATATAATCAAGTCTCAAACGAAACTTAAAAACATCAGGGTCTATAGGTAGTTTCAACAGCTGAACTTGCCGATTAAATACTCTTGCCAATAACCGAAAAGATAAACCACGAATAACTAGCAAAGCCATAGCTAGGATTGCACCCCAAAACGGTATCATAATTTATCCCTACCTTTATCGCCACCGACCGCCCACCAGATTTTTAGAGTTGTAATATCTTGAATTGCTTCATTAAGCTCGACATTAGCTTTCTTTGTTTCATTGAATTTTTTTTGAGTTTTTTTGCGCTGTCTTTCCATTTCAAGCTCACGCTGAATTTGCTGTTGTCTAAATGATTCATTCATCTTGGCGTGTGACATATCAGCTACTCCTGTTTTGACCATAAATTGCGTCCGTTAGATTTCTAAGCGTTTCTGTCGTCCTGACGCTAAGCTCTTGCAAAAGCTCTGAGTTAGCTTTGAAGTCATCATAGCGTAGTTGGTTTTGCTCTTTAGCGTATTCCGTAACTTTGTTCTTCTCGGCACGTTCTTTAAAGAATAGCAGAATCATAACGCCAGTCGTGAAGCCTAGCCCTGCTTGACCTAGTGCTGATGTTATTGCTGCTTCCATTATTTCCTTTCTGGTGTTCGAGTGCTAGTAGGCATTAGGCTGCTTCGTATGTTATAAAACCAGATATTTCATCATCGATTGCCCAAGTGACAGGTGTTGATGATTGGAGGGTATTAACTGATACATAGGTAGATGCAGCGTTCAATACAAAGAGCGCTACAGTAGTAGTGCTTGTCCAAATAATATCGCCCATAAAAACAATATCAGCACTTTTATCTAGACCATACCATCTGCCAACAGGCGGTAGCCCTGAAGTTCCTGGATACGAAATACTTGAAACTGGCAAAGTAAAACTAGCAACCCCTGAACCATTTATAGGAGTATTAGCGTTGGCAATAAAGGAAAACCTTGCATTGACAGTTTTGCCTGTTTGCTTGTACTTAAAATTTTTATTCCACTTAGCATTAGCAAATTGACCTGATAAAGTTGGAGTAAAAGTATCCCAAGCCCAATCTGTACCAGTACCACTCTGCAGTTTGACAGGTGTTACCGAAGCATCGGTTATAGCTGCGGTTGTTACGGTGTTGTTCGCAAGCATATTAGAGTTGCTGATTGCACCAGCTTTTAGTTTGCCGTCTTGATCGTGTGATACTAGTAAGCCGTCAACCATCTGGTTATGTAGGCTAGATGAAACCATGAGAAACACTTGAGTTGTTGCACCAGCTCCGTAGACTTGATCCGTACCATAGACTGGCGTGTTTTCTATTGTTAGAGAGGTTGGTGAATCATACATTCCATTCCACTCTGTGTACGTTCCCGGCATTGCATTACCGTTAGAATCGACAATGCGTATACCAATGACAAGTCCTGTATCTGTTGGGTAGTTAGTTGTTGAGCCTACATTGATTGAGGTTGCTCCGAGATTCTTGCCTGGTGCAGCAAGCGAAGTGACCGTATTCGCTCCTACTTTTTTGAACTTATCTTGTGGTGATGCTGGCATATTATTCTCCTTATTCTATTATACTATGATTCAAAATATAGTTTATCAATTTTAATTCCATTGGTATGGGTTGTAGACAAAAAGAAGTCTACCCCTGCCGTGTCTGTGATACATTCCCAGCCTAACTGGTTTAATGTTTCATCAACTTCTAGTGTAACTACTCGGACTGCCTGAGCCGTATAATCAATCAC
>JAULKP010007975.1:0-14571 GCA_032356005.1 Ulothrix subflaccida
AAACGTGCAAACACACGCAAAAGATACTGGTTCACCTGAAGCTCAAATCGCTCTTATAACAGAGAGAATTGAAGAGCTAGCAAATCATTTGAAGACACATAAGAAAGACAATCACTCACGACGTGGTCTATTGCAATTAGTTGCAGACAGACAGTCTCATCTTAAATATCTTCAGAAGAAAGATGCTGATAGATACACTGCATTGATCGAAAAGCTTGATATCAAGCGAAAGAGTGCTGTAACAAAAGCAGACGCTCCAGCTAAGTCAGTAAAGGCTAAGGCCAAAACTGCAAAACTAGCTAAGAAATCAAAGTAGGTTAAGGCAAAAAACATACGAAAAGTATGTTTTTGCTTTTATACATGATAAAATTTTATAGGGTCCATTTTGTTTATTTATTTTCATAAATTTGTTTTTATTCAGTCTTAGATGTTTTAATTTGATACGGTTTGAAAAATTTTGAAAATGGACCCCAGCAATTTTTATATTAGTTAATTAAAATATTATGAGTGTTATTAAACACAAGGAACAGAGAGTTGGGATATTTATAGATGCCCAAAATTTATATCACAGTGCAAAGAATCTATATCATGGCCGAGTAAATTTCGGTGCAGTTATGACAGAAGCAGTGGCAGGCAGAGCTTTAATTAGAGCCATGGCTTACGTAATCACAACGGAGACAGGGGAAGAGAAAAACTTTTTTGATGCATTAGTAAAGTTTGGTATTGAAACAAAAACTAAAAATTTACAGATTTTTGGTGATGGAGCAAAGAAAGCAGACTGGGACGTAGGTCTTGCGGTAGATGCAATTAAATTGGCACCTAAGCTTGATACAATTATTATCGCCTCAGGAGATGGGGACTTCGTACCACTTGTTGAATACCTTCAGACAAATGAAGGTTGCCAGGTTGAAGTAATTGCATTTGGAAGATCCTCAAATGCAAAACTTAAGGAAATTGCCGATGATTTTATTGATATGTGTGATATGCCGCAAAAATTTATCATGCGACAAGCACGTTCAAAGAGAGGACAATAGACAATTGCTCTACCTTCACATTGTAGACTGCTGTATAATGTTTACAAATGAATGGTGAACAACAAGATAATACAAACAACATCAACACTGGACTAAACGTCGGGGCTGGTGGAGATCCATTGCCAAATAACTTAAACAACAATTTAAGTACTAACCAAAGTGCCACTGGACAGTATCAAGCACCTCAACTTTCTACTGCACCTTTAGATCCAAATTTAAAGAAGGAGACTGTAAAGATTGATCAGGCTCTAGAGCAAGTAGAACAGCCTTTTGAGAAAATTAGCACCATTAGAACATTTCAAAGCGATATTGCAGGTGCTGTAAAATCTGACAATGTCTCGATGATTAAAATTGCTCTAGCTGAAAAGGAAAGGAGGGAAAAAGATTCTCAATATATTGAGATAAAAGGTAGAGAAAAACCAAAAACCGCTTATATAGTTGCAGGTGTTTTTATATTATTGATTATAACTTCACTTGGGGCAGGGTATTGGTATTTAAATAAACCAGCAGGACCAACACTTGAACAGATAATTGCACCCGATGAGCCTGAGATTATATATACAGAGACACAGAAGATGGTCAGTATAAATAATAAGACAGCGGCGATTATTCTTAAGGATATAAGGACTGAGGCTCTTGGAAAGCTTGATCTAGGTACTATGAAACGAATCCTGGTTACAACAAATACGGCTTCAACTACTAAAAATCTTAAATCGACAGAATTTATAGATGCTGTTAAGGGAAGGGCTACTGATAGTTTCAAACGCGCGATTGAGCCATATTTTGTTATAGGTGCATATTCATTTGATCCGCACGATGTGTTTATTATTTTCAAAGTGAATTCATACGATATTGCATATCCTGGAATGATAGCTTGGGAACAATACCTTGATGTTGATTTGAGTAGTTTATTTATGAGTCCAGCTGTGGCAGAGAATAGTGGTCCGGCACCAATCTCACCAATCACCGCTCCTGTTTCCACAACATCAGCTGAGGTAAATACTTCAGGGATATTATCAACATCTAGTACTACAAATAATTCAAGTTCGACAATCGATACAACATCTGCAACATCATCAGTTATAGCAACAAACACTGCTCAGATTGAACAGGTAACACCTGCACAAGTAACAAGCAATAATAAATCTGTTTGGAAAGATAGAATAATACAAAATAAAGATACGAGAGTCTTGCTTGATTCAAATGGCAAAATCAAATTCTTTTATTCATTCATAGACAAAAATACTCTTGTCTTAGTCTCTAGTGAAAAAGGGTTTAAAGAAATAATAACAAGGATGACAACAGGTAGAGTGAGTAGGTAATTTTTCGGCTGGTCAAAAAAATAGATTTTATCTTTATTTTATGAAAATTTAATGTTCTTTGGTTCATAGTGGCGACATGACTAAAAAAACAAAAATTGGTAGTTGCCAGTCACTATACTGGGCGGGTTATACATTTGAACCGATGAATGTAGAGGTGGATATATCGAGAGGTTTATTCTATTTTAATATTGTTGGTTTAGCAGACAAATCTATGCTGGAATCAAAATTCCGGATACTTTCAGCACTTAAAAATAGTGAATTCGAACTACCTCAAAAGAAAAATGAAAAAGTAACAGTCTCGCTATTACCATCTGATAAAAAGAAATCTGGTACATATGCAGATCTTGCTATTGCATATTCATATTTACAAGGATCTGGACAAATTCCACACATAAAAAAAGATATACAGATTTGTTGCATAGGCGAACTTAGACTTGAGGGATCTGTCATGGTTAAACAAGACATAATACATATGCTATACGCCGGTATTAAAGCTGGGCTGAAGAAATTTATTATTCCAACTAATAGTACTGCCCACTTTAATTTAGTTCCTGGTATTGAAGTCGCTGAAATTGAAAAACTATCAGATCTTAAAAACCCTCTAAAGTTTGTATCAAGCAATAGTCTTGCTGGTTCAACAAATACAGAGAATAGTAAAAGCATAAAAAGCAGAGTTAAACTAGAAGAGAAAGATGATCAGGTTGTATACAAAATTGACTCTCTGCACGGACTTGAACATCAAAAGAGAGCACTTATGATCGGGCTTTGTGGCAATCATCATATGTTATTCTCAGGCCTTCCTGGTTGTGGCAAAAGCGCACTTGCTGATTGCGCTGAAGAATTGGTTGATTCACTTACTGGAAGTGAGGCTATTGAGACATATTCAATACATCAAACAATAAAAGTGTCTGGAAATATTCAAGTCTACGATCTCTCTTACACCAGACCATTTAGAAAACCTCATTCAAGTATTTTAACCTCAGGCTTAATTGGGGATGGAAATCTTAAACCAGGTGAAATATCTCTCGCCCACAATGGCATATTAGTTTTAAATGAGCTCTGTGAATTTAAAAAAGAATCAATCGAATGCCTACGTGACCCTATGGAACATCAAAGATTACTTGTTCATAAAAGGGGAGCAGGTAATAGTTTTAAGGTATTTACAACAATAATTGCCACAACAAATCTTTGTCCCTGCGGTAAAATCCCAGCTTCACAATTTACAGACGATAATCTTGCCAGTGATCCTGATAACAAAAACATGCTTTGTAAGTGTGGAGTATTCCAAACTGAAAGGTATCAGTACAAAATTTCTGAACCAATCTTGGATAGGTTTCCGATTATATGCACATTTACATATAAAAACAGAGGTACAACCTCTGGAATAAAGGGTTACGAGATTAAAAAAATCATAAGCAAAACAAGAGAAGTATCTAGAAAAAGGAATTTGGGTATATATAACCAATATCTAACGATAGATCAAATTGAATCGTTTGGAATAACTAAATCAGGATTGGAAAATATCAAAAAACTTGAAACCTCATTTAAGCTATCTAAAAGAAAAATTGGACATGTAATTCGCGTCGCTAGAACTATTGCAGATATTTCTAATTCAAAAAACATAGAAGACAAACATGTATTAGAAGCTGCCGGCTATGTTAAGACAAAGCCATTTGATATTTGATGCATGAGTGAATATCAAACTAGAACGGATTCTTTCCTCCTCGAACCTCGAAGTGCAAGTGAACACCTGTTGATTGTCCTGTGCTACCCATTTTTCCGATTTGCTGACCTTTTACTACTCTTTCACCTTGAGATACAAGAGCTTGATTTAAGTGACCATAAAGTGTTTGCGTGCCGTTTGAGTGCTTGATTACGACATATGTACCATACCCTCCATTCCATCCACCTGACTTACTGATAATAACTTCACCAGAAGCAGCTGCTGTAATAGGAGTATTAAGTGGGGCACCAAAGTCTATACCATTGTTTCCATGAAGACCTTGTGTTCTAACAGCCCCACTTACTGGCTTCAAGAAAAATCCAGCTGTGTTACTTTGATTAGGCTTTGTAACGGGCTTTGATACAGAAGGTTTTGCAGTAGTTGTATGTCCAGGACCAATTGAACCATCTACATCAGGGATGATAATAGTCGTACCAACCGCTAATATCTGACCTGTAGTTACATTGTTAAAATTAGCAGTTTCGTTTGCATCTGCACCGTAAGCTTTTGCAATCTTAGAAATAGTGTCACCTTTCTTTACTGTATATTTAACGCCAGCAATAGGTAGAATAACCAAAACCTGCCCAGGCTGAATAGATTCCTTGGCGCCAATATCATTTGCCCACCTGATAGTATTTGCTGTTACATCATACATACTGGCTATTTGCTCCAAAGTATCCCCAGTTCTAACCACGTATGAGCTAATCTGATCTGATGTAGGCTTAAATTCTGTACCTGTTATCTGATTACCATTTACACCAATATTTTCACTACTAAGCGCAGAATCGTCTACAACTTGCAATGCAATATCTGATTTTGCCTGAGGATCTATATTCTTTGGTGCCTGAAGCAAAGAAAGTGTTTGAATATTCTTAGGAATTGTAACCTCTTGATACTTTGGTTTTGCATCTTTTAGACCAAAAACTGATCCTAAAACAGCCAAAGGACCCTGCTTTGTGGATAACTCAGCAGCCTGTTTTTTATTTGAAATCTCTACTTTTTTTGAACTTGCACTATCGGCAAAAGCAACAGAACCTTGAGTTAAGGTAAATGCAAGGCTAAAAATAACAGCCGTTACGGGCACAGAGACTAAAATGAGCCCGAATTTTGTCGCCATGAGTTTCTTATATACAGAAACCCGTGGGTCTTGTGGGGTAATTAAAATAAAATTTTAAAAAAATTAGAGGATTTGCAATGCGTGTTTGGCATGATTTAGCGTGATTTGGAAGCTATAAATTACTTATAAATCCAATTTCACCCTTATTTCTAGCCATTTCATAACAAATTCCATAAGGTGTTTTAATTTTAGTATATGCACAGATAGTGTCAATTAGATAAAAACATTAGACCATATTCGACTTTTTTTACCGGTTTTTTCAAGTCTTTGTGTATAATGTTTATCTATGTTAAACCCCGAAGAAAATCCAACTGAAACCTATTTACACGGCTTAAATAAAGCACAAAAAGAGGCAGTGCTATGTATAGACGGACCCTTACTAAT
Organism: Ulothrix subflaccida; assembly: GCA_032356005.1. Lineage (NCBI taxonomy): Eukaryota > Viridiplantae > Chlorophyta > Ulvophyceae > Ulotrichales > Ulotrichaceae > Ulothrix > Ulothrix subflaccida. The sequence goes on from JAULKP010007975.1 coordinate 5,581, forward strand.
ACTCGCAGGGGCAGGGGCAGGTAAAACAAAGACTTTGACTCATAGAATCCTTCACTTGTTACACAAAGGAATTGACCCTGAGTCAATACTTGCGATCACATTTACAAACAAAGCAGCTAAAGAAATGCGCGAAAGACTTGTACGTTTGGTGCAGTCAGACAAGATGCTTAACTTTCCAGTTTCTGAGAACAGGTTTCCATTTGTCTCTACTTTCCACTCACTGGGGGTTAATATTCTACGAAGACATGGTGAATCGATTGGTATAACTAAAAACTTTACTATATACGATCGAGGAGATTCAAAAACTGCAGTTAAAGATTCATTGAATTCTTTAGGTCATGACCCTAAACAATATGAACCAGGGAAAATTCTTTCTGCAATTTCAAGAGCAAAAGGTGATGCACTTACCATTGAAGCATTTAAACAAAGACGTCCTGACTTCTACGGCGAAATAGTTGCAAGTGTTTGGGAAAAATACGAATCGATTTTGCGAAAAGACAAAGCATTGGACTTTGATGACCTTTTATCTAAGACTGTAAACTTGCTTGAAAAATCTGTAGAGGTTAGAAATTATTATCAAACTAAATTTCAGTATGTTCATATAGATGAGTACCAAGACACAAACCAGGTGCAGTATAGATTGGCAGAAATTTTAGCTGAGCAACATCAAAATATTGCAGTTGTAGGCGATATTGATCAAGCTATTTACGGATGGAGGGGTGCGAAAATTGCTAACATGTTGAGATTTGAAAAAGATTTTGCAAACGCAACAACCATTCTTCTAGAAGAAAACTATAGATCTACAAAAACAATTCTAGATGCAGCAAATGGAATCATTTCCAAAAATATTTATCGTAAAGAAAAAAATCTTTTCACTTCACAAGGTATGGGAGAAAAAATTTCTCTTTATGCAGCCATGGACGAAAACGATGAAGCAAGTCATATCGGAGACACAATTCAAACCCTTCTAGACAGTGGTGCTTCTGCAGACGAAATTGCGATTTTGTATAGGGCAAACTTCCAATCTCGAACACTGGAAGATGCACTTTTGTTTCGACAAATTCCATATCATGTTCTTGGGACTAAATTCTTTGATAGAAAGGAAGTGAAGGATATTCTTTCTTATATCAAGTTGGCGCTCAATCCAGATTCAAGTGCAGATATTAAACGAGCGATTAATACTCCGGTGCGTGGAATTGGAAAAACAACTGTACTAAAAGTTATTGAAGGTCATAGAAATGAACTACCTGATTCATTTAAAATAAAAGTAAATAATTTTTTCACAATAATTTCTGACATCCGAAGTCATGCACTAACACACGTACCAAGTGATACAGTTAAATATGCATTGTCACGCTCAGGCCTTGAAGAAGAATTAAAAAATGAAGAAGATGAGGAACGATTGGAAAATGCTCGTGAAGTTGTAACTCTTGCAAAAAGATACGACGACATGTTTGAGGCTGAGAAAATAAAACACGATGCAGGTGCAGATGGAAATCTACTTCGAGCTCTTGAAAAATTTATTGAGGATACGAGTTTGCTCGGTGAACAAGACACTATGGACGATAAGCAAAAACAAGGACCAACAGTAAAACTTATGACAGTTCACGCATCGAAAGGTCTTGAGTTTGATTATGTATTTGTAACTGGTATGGAAAAAGATTTATTTCCACATACAAAGCATGGAGACAGTGGAAAGGAGGCCCAGCCGGAAGATGCAGAAGAAGAGCGTCGTCTTTTCTATGTCGCACTAACACGTGCTCGTAAAAAACTGCATCTTTCATATGCATTAATTCGGACAATTTTCGGCGCCAAGGTATTCAATCAAACATCTGAGTTTGTTGATGATATTGATCCTGACTTAATTCAATCTGATAACCCTGGAGGGTTAGATGGAGGCTACAGTGGAAGTCTGCTTGAGAGACTTATTAAATATTAACTATATTTATAAGGCTGAGTAAGGTAATATATTTTTGTGTATAAACTAGAAGCAAAAAAGAGCTTAGGGCAAAATTTTCTCCATAATAAGACAATGATCCGCAAAATCGCTGAAGCGGGTGAAATTTCTGCAGATGAACTGATTATAGAGATAGGACCAGGAACAGGGGAGCTAACAGCAGGGATACTTGAGGAGATTAAGAAAGCTGACCAATTTGATCGAGCTAGCCAAGATAGCCAAGCCAGTCAAGAGGCTGATAATCTAAAAAATACGGCTAAAAATAAAGGTGCCGTGGTGAAGAAGAGTAATAAACTCGGCACCACTAGACTAATTGCTATAGAAAAAGACCAAAGAGCAATACCGATACTTGAGGAGCGCTTCAAAGAGGAGGTGGAAGCGGGAATTTTACAGATTATTGAAGGGGATTTTTTGGAAATGGACTTAGAAACCCTTATTTCTGGCCGTATTTTCAAAATAATAGCCAATATTCCATACTATATTACTGGGGCAATAATCCGAAAAAGCCTTGAACTTCAGCATAAACCTTCAAAACTGATCTTTTTGGTGCAAAAAGAGGTGGCAGAGCGAATAGTAGAGCGAGACGGAAAAGGTAGTATTCTTTCTAAAAGTATTGCATTTTTTGGCAAACCAAGACTAATCTTAGCCGTAGCTAAGGGAAATTTCGTTCCAGCCCCAAAAGTCGACTCCGCTGTAGTCTCAATCACCATTTCTGAAGAAAATCTCAAAAATTTATCAACTGTGCCAGAAAAATGGTTCTTCGAAATACTCCATGCCGGTTTTGCACATAAACGCAAAATTCTAACATCAAATTTAAAGCAATTTTTTGCCGACAATAAAGTAACCCAGACACCCGAAGAAATATTTTTAGATTTGAGTATAAATCCTAAAATTAGAGCCGAGGAATTAAGCATCGAAGACTGGATTTCAATATCAAAAAGTGCTCAAAATTTTATAAAAAAATAATTGTAAAATAATTCACAAATATTCATAAAATATTGATGAATATACACGAATACAATGATATAATTATTAGGTCTTGAAGACCCCGAGTAATAAAACTTTGATCCTTGGCGCCCTATGTTTATCGATAGTAGCTTCTGTCGGTGCTTTTAAAATTGGAGAAGCAAAAAGAGTAGCGCTTGCAGAAGATCAAAAGAAGCAAAGTGCAGTTTATATTGATATACAAAAAACAAATAAAGAAGGTGCACTTTTGCAGGAGGCACTAAAGAAAATTGATATATCTGCAACAATAGGAACTACTAGTGCAGATAACCCATTCGCCCCATCTCCAAACGATACACTCACTGATTCTCTTGCTAAAAACCTATTTCTTTCATATGCAAATCAGCAAAGTGGAAGTGCGAGTAGAAGTAATACTGATATTGCAAATGAGCTAGTCTCACAAATAAATACAGCAGGTTTACCTCTTGCTCCATACACTCTTGCAGATATAAATATATTTACTCCAAAGTCTTCTCCTGAAATTAGAGCCTATGGAAATGCAGTAGGTACCATTATCAAAAATAACTACACTGTTATTGCTGAAAATAAAGGTATATCTCTAAAAAATATCGCAGCCATCCATAAGAAAATTGGAGATGAAATAATTGCTGTTCAAGCACCAGCTTCTGTTGCTCAAAATCACTTAGCAGTTGCAAATAGTTATGCACTTTTAGGTGAATCATTTGCAGTTATTGCTGCAGATGAAAAGAACGATCCTCTTAAATCTCTTCTCGCAATTCGGACGGCAACAGAAGCTGCAGATAGTTTGAATAATACATACGTTCAGATGAATAATTATTTCACTAAGAATGATATAATCTTTGAGAATGGAGAACCTGGATTATTCTGGTCTCTAATTATTGTTCCAAATTAATTACGATGATGTACCCTCCGTCAAAAAACTCACCTTTTCATAAGCTGACTGTACTTTCTCTAATTGGAGCAATTCTTATCTCTACTGCACTAACACCTTTCGCAACTTATGCGCAAGCAAACAATCAACAAGCACCTTTTACGGAAAACGGCGGACCAAATGAAGCACCGTCTGAAGCTCCGAACGGCTCTTTGTTTCCACAAACACCAAGTGGAGAAAACTCACCAGCACCTACTGTAAATTTTGAAATAGAAGACAGACAAGCTCAAACTGTTCAAGCGGGAGGAAATATTCAACCAGCAAACACAACTCAACAGCAAACTACAGCTCTAGCCAAAGAAGGTCTTTCTTGCTCTGCGGCAACAATTCTTGGAAGTGTTCTATCTTCTGCTATTTCATCTGCACTTTCTGAAATAATAGGTTCAGTTGTTCAAGACACAGTTAAAACTGCAGTAAAAACTGTTGTCTATGATCCTGTGCCAGTTGCTGAAAAACTAGAATTATTAGATACAACCAAGAGAAACCTTGATTATAATAAGCTCGATACACATGCACGAACAGGTGTTCCTGGACCTTTTGGTATTTATATAAACGTAAGATGGGATTCAATTGAATGGTGTGTGATAAACGCGATGATTGAATATATTGCAAATGCGACTATTGCTTGGGCGAATTCAGGATTCAACGGTAATCCTGCATTCCTAGAAAACCCTGAAAGATTCTTCCGTGACCTTGCTGATTATCAAGCAGGAACAATAATCCGAGATATAGCTTATGGAGCTTCAGGAGGTGCTGTAAATATCTGTCAGCCATTTAAGGTAAGTATTGCACTTGGTCTTGCTCAAAGTTATCCAGGCTATGGTCAAAACTCAATCAACTCAAGCTATCGAGGTATGAGTTGCCGACTATCAGATATTACTCAACAAAAAATATTCCAGGGTGTATCAGTTGGTACTACTGGAAGTAAAGTCGGTAATTCAACTTTAACTTGGACAGAATGGAGTCAGCTAACACAAAATGATCAGAACAATCCATACGGTGCATATATCCTAGCAAACCGCGCACTTTACTCAGCTGTTGAGATGAAAAACAATGAGCTACGTTTTGAAATTGGAGCAAACAATGGCTGGTTAAACTTCAAAAAGTGTCCTGAGGGCGAAACAGATCAATCAAAGTGTGAGACAGTTACTCCGGGAAGATTAATCGAAGCGCAATTAAATAGTACACTTGATCAATCTAAGCAAAGATTAGTAATGGCCACAAAGTTTGATCAGATGATTACAGCGATTGTAAACAATTTGATTAAGGTCGCATTAAATGAAGTTTTGAAGGAGAATCAAAACTAGCAGCTACCTACAACCCATTAACATGAAAAAATTTTCAAATATAAATAAATCAAAATTGAAAAAGCTTCTCACAAGCATGCTTTTGCTAGTTGTAGTTGCTAATTCAGGATTTCTTCCTATCTTTGAAAATGTAGGGTTGGGTGGGATTAAAGAAGTTAGTGCACAAGCTTACGACTGGCTTAACGCAGCACAACCTGAAGTTGCACCCCAGACAAACTCACTAACAAAGTACGAACCATTGCAAAATGATAATTCTGTAATGAATGTTAACACCGCAAAACCGGGCAAAGAGACTAAAAATGTTTACGTTGGTAGTAAAAGTGTCCCCGGGTATTCAATAACTGTCAAAAACTATAATAGCGACGGCACCTCATATAATGTAAGAAGTAACTATTTTAATCAGAATGGGTCTGATTACTTACTATCTGTAGACTCAGGAAAAACAAACAAGACTTATACTAGTCCAAATAGTATTTATGCAGCAAGGGATGCTAGCACAAAGGCAGACCTTTCAGTTATTGAGGACATTGCCCAGAGAGAGGGTTATGATCCAAAAACAAACGGAAATATACCAATGAGTCAAAGACTTTCTCTTATCGAGCAAGGCGGTTCAGCAAATATTGGAAATGATTCATTGCTAAATATACCAACCGGTAATGCACAATCCAACTCAAACCTCGCGAGTAATCTTAGTGATGCCGGTCTGTTGGATCAATTAAGCCCGACACAACAAGATAGACTTAATCAAGTTCAAGCATATAACGATCAGCGTTCTGCTGTTACAAAAAAAGAAACCCCAAAAGACCCTAGTTCAATTACTTGTGGATTTTCAGGAAGCGTAGCAGGAATAAGTGTTGGTAACGGCGGATCTTTCGAAGGTTGTATTGCAATCGGGGCATACATTTTCTTAAAACTTTCTGCTTGGTTCTTGCAGTTGGTAGGCTTACTTTTCAATATTACTTTAGATTTTACTCTTAATATCGGAAAAGTAATTCCTAGCGGAAATGATCTAGGACCAATTGGATTAGGTGGCTCAGCTGGAGCTATCTATGTCGGATGGAGCACAATACGTGACTTTATAAATGTCGCTTTTATATTCGTACTATTATATGCAGCCATTTCAGTAATACTTCAAGCGGGCAAGTACGGTTGGCAATCTATGATATTAAAGGTTGTGATTGCAGCTCTTCTATTAAACTTTAGTCTTTTCTTTACTAAAACTATTATCGACTTATCGAACATAATCGCACTGCAATTCTATGCCCGGATTCTAGATGCAGCAGGGGTTGCAGGAGGAAGTGCGAATTCAGTTGATGGTGGATTATCTGCAGGACTTGCTAATACACTAGGTCTTAAAAGTATTTGGGTTTATGGAGAAGGTGTTAAATCAACGTCTGGTATTGCACTTAATCCGTATGATCTAACTGCAGTAAGTATTTTTGGTGGAATATTCCTACTCATATTTGCCTTTGTGTTATTCATGGCCACTATTCAATTTGTTCTACGTAGTATAGTTTTAATTTTCCTAATGATAACTTCGCCAGTAGGGTTTTTAGGCGGCGCAATTCCAGGCTTAGAAAAAACATCTTCAGAATGGTGGAGTAGACTAAAAAACAATGCAATATTTGCCCCAGCATATACAGCTGTTATGTATATTTCATGTTTGATGATATTCGGACCAGCAAGAAATAGTATTGCAGGCGGAGGAAATATCGCAGAATTGATTACAAAGGATCAAAAATTTGAGATGGTTGGAATAATTGTTTGGTTTATATTCGTAATAGGATTCCTAATAGCAGCACAAATAGCCGCGAGAGGATTTGCAGATAAATTTGGAGGCAGCTTCACAGGAAAAGCTGAAAAATGGTTTAAGAGTGCACCCCTACTTCGTTACTCAGGAGCAGCAGCTCTTGCAAGAGTTGGTCTTGGAAATTCAGCTCGTGTCGCTTCAGAGAACAGAGTAGTTAGAAGAGCCCTTACTCTACCAGGAATTAGACAACTTGGTGGACAAAGCTTATATAACTCAATTAAAACTCTCCAAGATGTTAAAATTGGTGGCAAGAGTTACAAGGACGCTATCGATAGTCGTGTAAAGGCCGACAAAACTACATTTGATAGATTTGGTGATGTCACTATGCGTAAGAGCGTACTTGAAACAGACAGACAGTTCAAAGTCCGAGAAACTGAAGCTAAAAATGCTTCTGTTGAAGACAGGGCTGCATTTATGGGTCTAAGCAGAAATGCTACAAATATAAAAACTAAAGTTGAAACAGACAAAGATGGAAACCCTATCAAAAAGAATAAGTTCTTGTTCTGGAAAAGTAATGAAGACCTTACATCTTCTTCGTTATCAGAAGCCGCATTTGATGAATACAAAAAAGGCACTGCAACGACTTTTGGTTCTGGACGAAGAAAATCTAGAAAGGAGATTGCGGGCGCAGCAAGTCCAACAAATAAAAAAGGTTCAGCGGATGATATTGAAAAGCAAATTGAAAAAGCTAAGAAGGAAATGGACGATACTGAAGATTATCACAAAGCAGAAATTGCAGCCGCTGAGGCCACACTTAAGGGCATGAAAGAAACTGATCCTGCTATACACAAAAGCCGACTCAGCTCAACTCTTCCTGCGGATGTAACTTACAGAAATAACTATATTCGCTATCAAAAAGCCGTTGACACCGCTAAACAAAAATTAGATACAAAACAATCTAACATAGACGAACTGTATCGAAAACTTAGACAAGCACAAAACGCAGCAGACAAAAAGTAATTTTAGATGTAAAATTACTTAAGTAATTATGCGAGGAGAAATTTCAGATTCAGAATTTGATTTGGCTTTCGAAAGAGCCAGCCCGGAAATAACGATCTTCATTTCAAATGTAAATGAAGGGGATGTTTTAGTTAATTCTCTAATCAATTTAAAACTACCTCCTGCAGACGCAAGACAAATTAAAAGAGAAATAATATATGTAGCGCTAGGACTAGCCAGACTAGATGAGTTTAGTGACAATGTTTTAGCAAATACAGAAGGTGACGAAGAGCTTGTATCCTTTGCCATCGATTTCATTATAAAAGAAATTCTCCCTGAAATTGAGACTATTGCTAAGACATATCAAATCAATATCCAAAAACCAGGCAATAACCAGACACAACCTAAAACATCAGCAGATATTTTGCTTAAAGAGATTGGCGCAAACGACACAGACGACAACCAGCATGGCCACATATCAACATTTACGCCTACTAAGCGTGATCTATTGGCAGAAATTGAATCACCTACAGAATCAACGATAAAACCAAATATTATTCTACCTAAATCTAAACCTGCAACTTCAGATGTATTAAAAGGCCTTGTAAATGCTCCATACAATATGTCAGACACAGTAAAAATAACTGATGGAGACCAGGTTATAACCATAATTGACCCATTTAAGAAAAAATTGGCAGATGAAAGATCTCAGAATCAAGTTCAGAATCCTATTAATCCAGTCAATACACCAAAAGTAGATAATATAGCTAAAAATATAGGTGAATCACGAATAATATCTAGCAATTTGGACCCAGTTACACCAAATTCTGACCAAAAATTCGGCTTTGTAGTGAAGAATAATCCAAATGAGACATATAAAGTCATAAATTCAGTAGGTCACGATCCATATAGAGAAGCCCCTACAGCTTAAAATCTAAGTCTCAAACTCGTATATTTGGTAAATTCGACACGTATAAACATAAGCAAGCAGATGCTATAATTGTAGCCATGAATACACTAGAGCAAATGACAGGGAGGTTTGAAAAGATGCCGATTGATA
>JAULKP010008086.1:0-14485 GCA_032356005.1 Ulothrix subflaccida
CAACTCTATCAGGCGGGTTGTCTATTCCGTTTAAATCAAGTCTTGTGACTCTTATGGAGTTGCCGATTATAGATGAGAAGCAGTTAAAGGAGATGATTCCACTTGAGGCAAGAAAATATATTCCTGTTCCTATTAGTGAAGTGACGCTGGATTGGTGGGTTATTCCCAAAGAGGCTGCTGGGGAATTAGATTTTATTCAACCTATAGATGATAACAATAACCGTACAACTCCGGCTCCTAAAACACAGGTTTTGGTAGTATCAATTCACAATGAAGTTTTGAATACGTATAGCTCGATAGTTCAACTAGCGGGACTAAATACAAGTTTTTTCGAAATTGAAATGTTTAGTGGTACCAGATCACTGCTTACTGGAGAAACCGCACCTGTCATGGTCTTTGATATGGGGGCTTCATCAACAAAAATATATATTTTAGAACGAGGAGTTGTCAGGTATTCTCATATTATCAACAAAGGATCTCAGGATGTAACTATGAGTATTATGAAAGGTTTGGGTGTAACCTTTGATAGGGCAGAGCATATTAAAAGAAATTTAGGTACAGGAGTTGTTTCTGATGAGAAAGCTGTGTTTGAAGTTATTTCCCTAACACTTGATTATGTTTTCTCAGAAGCAAATAGCGTAATACTTAGTTATCAACGAAAATTTAATCGGCCTTTAGGTAAAGTGATATTAATTGGAGGAGGTTGTGCCATGAAATGAGTGTTTGAACTTGCTCGTGCGAATTTTCAGACACCTGTTGAACTCGGAACTCCATTTGCAAAAGTAGAAACTCCTGCATTCATGGAAGATGTTTTAAAAATTACAGGATTAGAATTTGCAGTTGCAATCGGAGTTGCATTAAGGAAGTTGCAGGAGATGAGATAATTGTTATATAATTAAACAAGTACATGCCAGAATCAAAATTTCAAACATCATTTATACCTAAACAACCAGTAACCGAAGAACCAAGACGGTCTGGCGGATCTAGTATTTTCTTTCTAATCTCTTTTCTAATTTTCGTAGCAACAGTTGCTGCTGGTGTCGGAGCTTTTATATGGAACAAAACCATACTTTCAAGTATTGAAGATGGTAACTCACAATTAATTGCACATAAAAAATCTTTTGATTCTAATACTATAAATGAATTCACAAGATTGGATAATCGTATTGATGTGGCAGATATTTTACTTAAGAGCCATATCGGTGCTTCATCTATTTTCCCAAGATTGCAGGATGCCACGCTAAGAACTGTGCAGTTTGATAGTTTTTCATATACAAATGCAGGGGATGGAAAGGTGTTGATAAGTATGACGGGCGCGGCTCAGGATTATGAGAGTTTAGCTCTACAGGCACAAGAGTTTACAAGATCTGATTTGCAAAACTCATTCAGAAGTCCAATATTCAGTAGTTTTTCAAAAGGTAAGGAAAATGTAGTCTTTACTTTCAGTTCTGGAATTGATCCATATGTTGTTCAGTATTACCAGCAAAGAAAAAATGAAATATTAAAAGCTCAGGAGGCAAATACACCTGCTCCAGCAGCAAATTAATTTTATGTTTAAAATCGCACTACCAGTAATATTTATAGTAAGCTCAATTGCAGGTTTTGTTTTCTTTGTTAGTCCTAAGTATCAGGAAGCAAAGGACAATAATATTCGTCTTGAAAAGGTAAATGATGCTCTAAATAAGGCAGATCAGCTATCAAAAATAAGAGATAAGCTAGCAGAAGAGAGGAAGAATATTAAAGATGAAGATCTAATTAGAATCAGTCGTATGATTCCAGATAGTGTTGAGAATATTGGGCTAATCATAGAGATGGAAAATATTGCTAAAAGCAAAGGCATGGAGCTTATAAGTCCTACTATAGGTGCCTCTTCAGGTGGTGCTCAGCCTGGTCAGGCTCCTCAGCCGGCTTTGGCAACTGGGATTAATATTGGACCAGATGGTAAGAATCATGGCTCGCTGTCTATGTCATTTGGAATAAATACAACATATGAAAAGTTTATTGATTTCCTTAAAGAGCTGGAGCGATCACTTAGATTAGTTGATGTTAAGGATGTTTCTTTTGCTGCCCCAGATCCTGAAACAGGTCGAACTAATTTCAATATAGTTATCGAGACTTATTGGCTAAAATAATAAACCACTATGCAAACAATATTAAAGTACAAATGGATAATTCTTGGAACATTGGTAATTATTTTAGTTTTCGTTATTTATGGAGCTGTTAAGCCTGATTCAAGCAATGCACCAGGAGGTATTGAGGAAACTATAGTTTCAATTCCAGGCGGTGATGGTTCTGTTACTTCAAGCGATGAAGATCCTGCTGCAGGTTTTATTCTTCAATTGTTAGCAATTCAAAATGTAAATTTCAATGTAGATTTTTTCAATGATCCTGTTTATAAGGAGCTAGTTGACCAATCAAGTGGGCTAGGAGAGAGATTTGTAGGAAGACCCAATCCTTTCTTGGATATAGGTACAGATAATATTGATCCAAATGCACCGGTTAGGAAGACAGGGCAAGACGCACCTGTACAAGGTGGTTTTGTTCAAACTTCGCCTGAGGGAGATGCACAGTAATCAAATTAATTATTTAACTGCACTCTGATAGAAGTTATTCGAATTAACTCACAGAATAACGTACAGTTTTTTAAAATTTAGTGTAAAATAAAAGCATAATGAGTTTTCTTGATGTATTAGTCCGTCAGTCTATAATCACTAGCGATGATGCAAGTATCATCGTTGAAGAAGCTGCTTCATCAAGTAGGTCTATTGAAGATGTTTTGAGAGATAAAGGAATAAGTGCAGATCAAATTGCTAAAGCTAAAGGTGAATACTTGCAAGTACCTACTAAATCCTTGGCTGATAAAGAGATACCTTTCGATGTTTTAAAGTATATTCCTGAGGAGTCAGCTGTGCATTATAAGTTTATACCGATGTCTATTACAGACGGTATTTTGGAAGTTGGTGTTGTTGATCCTGATAATATTGAAGCGAGAGATGCGTTAAACTTTATATCTTCTAAGATAAATATTCCATTTAAAATATATATAATATCTGAGGATGATTTTAATACTGCTTTAGGTTTTTATAAAGGATTGGGAGGAGAAGTAAGTAAAGCTTTGACGGATCTAGAAAGTGAATTTTCCCATGCAGATGTTGAAATTGCCAAAGAGGGTGAAGAGAGAAATAAAAATGGTCAACCAAATATAATCGAAGATGCTCCAGTTACGAAAATCGTTGCAACCATGCTTCGATATGCGATTGAAGGAGACGTGTCAGATATTCACGTTGAGCCTATGCGAGAAAAAGTACGAATTCGTTTTCGAGTGGACGGTGTTTTAAATACAAGTATTGTTTTGCCTGCAAAAGTTCATGATGCTGTTGTTGCTCGAATCAAGATCTTGTCTAATATGAAGCTAGATGAAAAGAGAAAACCTCAGGACGGACGATTTTCAGCACGTATTGAGAATAGAAAAATCGATTTTCGAGTTTCAACTTTTCCAACAAACTGGGGTGAGAAAGTGGTAATGCGAATCCTCGATCCAGATAAGAGTGTTCAGAAATTGGACAAGCTTGGATTTAGTCCAAGAAATTTGGATATGATTAAGAAAGCTCTTGATAAGCCTTATGGCCTTATTTTGATTTCAGGTCCAACCGGTTCAGGAAAGACGACGACTCTTTATGCCATGATGCAAGAGGTTGATAGAAATGAACACAACGTGCTTTCACTCGAAGATCCAGTTGAATATGTTATGGATGGTGTAAGTCAGTCACAAGTTCATCCTGAAATTGGGTATACCTTCGCGGCTGGATTGCGTACAACTCTTCGACAAGACCCGGATATTATTATGGTGGGGGAGATCCGAGATAAGGAGACGGCTCAATTAGCAATTCAGGCCGCTTTGACTGGTCACTTAGTGCTTTCTACGATTCACACCAATAGTTCAGTTGGTATTATTCCGCGTCTTATTGATATGGGAGTTGATCCGTATATGATTGCTCCTACTCTTATTTTAGGAATGGGCCAGAGATTGGTTGGAAAAGCCTTTTTACCTGCAGTTAAAACAGTTCCAGTAGATGACAGTATAAAAGTTATGATAGACAAGCAGTTTGCTGATTTACCTGAGAAATATAGAGGGGAAATTCCTAGAGAAACAGAGATGTACCGTGTGAATCCTACGCCTGATTGCCCTAAGGGTATAAAGGGAAGATTGGCTGTGCTTGAAGTTTTTGAAATGGATAAAGATCTAGAAAGAATTATCCTTAAAGATCCTACCGAGTTAACTATTAATAAGTTCTTGAGAGACGAAAAAGGTATGTTGAGCATGAAGGAGGATGCAATCGTTAGGGCTTTACGCAAGGAGATTCCATTTGAGGAGGTTTATAAAGTTTAGTCTAAATAAATTATTATTAAAATTTATTATAGTTGGACTGCTATTAAATTAAGTCATCAACAGTCTATTGCATCTATTTTTTTAGTATTATGATAAAATGTAATTACATTTCGATGTAATATCTTATGACAGAAGGTGTACCATATAAAATTCTAATAGTTGACGATGACAAGTTTCTTTTGAATATGTATTCAATTAAATTTCAAAAAGAAAACTTTGAAGTTTATACTGCATCAGATGGCAAATCTGCTTTAGATCAGCTTGAGAAAGATATTGTTCCAGACGCAATAGTGTTGGATATTGTTATGCCAATTATGGATGGTCTGGAGATGCTTGAAAATATGCGAAATAAGAATCTAGCAAAAGAAGCGACAGTGTTAATTTTAAGCAATCAAGGTCAGTCGACTGATATCGAAAAAGCAAAAAGACTCGGAATCGATGGTTATATTGTAAAAGCGACTACTATTCCATCTGAAGTTGTAACTGAAGTTCTCCGTATGTTAGCCAATAAGCATCACGGTATGAGTGCGTAAGTTGCTGTGAAAAACCATTATCATTTTCAAATTAAACTTTAATAACTATAAACCCTAAAAATATGACTACAAAAGTAGAAGACTATAAAGAAGAAATTGAAGAATTGTTAGGCGCTGTTTTTAGAGAAGGGGCATCTGATTTGCACTTATCAGAAGGTAGACATCCTACGATTCGAACTTCAGGTATGTTATTGCCTTTAGTTAAAAAGCAACCACTTTCGCACGACGATATAAAAGGTATGTTGGTGGCCCTTATCGGTGAAAATGGTTTTCAGAAGTTTATGGAGAAAAAGGAATTTGATTTCTCTTATCAATACAAAGATCTTGCTCGTTTCCGAGGAAACGCATTTATACAACAAGGTTTTTTTGGTATCGCACTTAGACTAATCCCGAAGCAGATTAAAACTGTAACAGAGCTTGCACTACCTGCAACACTTGAGGCTTTTGCAAGAAAGAAGCAAGGATTTTTCTTAGTGGTAGGTCCAGTTGGACAAGGAAAAACTACAACTTTAGCTGCACTTGTTGAATTGATAAACCAAGAAAGAGCAGAGCATATTATTACAATTGAAGATCCAATTGAATATGTATATGAACAGAAGAAATCAATTATTGATCAGCGTGAAGTTGGTATTGATACTGAAAGTTTTGAAATAGCATTAATAGAAGCTTTGCGACAAGATGTAAATGTGATTTTAGTAGGAGAGATGAGAAACCATGAGACTATGGCTGCAGCGATAACAGCAGCTGAAACTGGTCACTTAGTATTCTCTACACTTCATACAAACAGTGCTGCACAAACAATTGACCGTATTATCGATACTTTCCCAGCAAATCAGCAAGATCAGATTCGTGTTCAGTTGGCTTCAGCACTTTCGGGTATATTCTCAGAGAGATTGGTTCCAAGAATTTCAGGAGGGCAAATTCCTGCATATGAACTTTTAGTTTCAAATGCAGCAGTCTCAAACCTGATTCGAGAAAAGAGAACTCATGAAATTAACACTGTTATTGAAACAGGTATTGCAGAAGGTATGATTGACATGAACCGATGTTTGGCTGATTTGGTTAGAAGAGGTGAGATCAGTATTGAAAATGCTTATCAGCGTTCACTTAATCCAAAAGTTTTGGAAAGACTAATTTAATATATGTTATACAAATATAAAGTTATAAATCAGGGTGGTGTAGAAGAAGCAGGTACAATCGATGCTCAGACAATTGATATTGCTGTAAGTTCACTACAAAGAAGAGGGTTGGTGATTACCTCGATTCACCCTGCGGATGAAGTAGGTTTTCTAGAAAGAGATCTTGGATTTTTTGAAAGTGTTAAACAAAAAGATATTGTGATTCTGTCTAGACAAATGTCTACTTTGTTTTCATCTCAAGTGTCAGCGCTTAGAATTTTCAGATTACTTTCGACAGAGGCAGAGAACAAGCCTCTCCGAAAGGTTTTAAGTCAGGTGTCAGATGATATTCAGGGAGGTAGTGCGATTTCTGTTGCACTTGCAAAACATTCTAAAGTTTTCTCAAATTTTTACGTAAACATGGTTAAGGCTGGTGAAGAGTCTGGTAAGTTGGATCAAACTTTTCAATTCTTGGCTGATTATTTAGATAGAAACTATGAAGTTACAAGTAAGGTAAAGAATTCATTGATTTATCCAATTTTCGTAATTGGTACTTTCGTTGCTGTTATGGTGCTCATGCTAACAGTGGTTATTCCAAAAATTAGTCAAATTTTGATTGATTCAGGTCAAGAGATTCCATTATATACAAAAGTTGTTATCGCCATCAGTTCATTTTTAGTTAATTGGTGGATACCGATGCTAATTGTGCTTTTAGGTATTGGATTTGTTGTATGGAGATATACAAAGACTGAGCCTGGTGAATATGCTATGTCTGCTCTTAAGATTGAAGTACCATATATTGGTAACTTGTTTAGGAAACTATATTTATCAAGAATCGCTGATAACCTAAATACACTACTATCAAGTGGGGTTCCTGTGGTTAAAGCTATGGAATTAACTTCAAGTGTTGTTGATAACAAAATATTTGAAAATATTATTGTTAAGAGCCTAGATGATATCAAGGCTGGAACAGCTTTATCAGATGCTATGGGGAAGTACAAAGAGGTTCCAGGAATTATGATACAGATGATGCGAATCGGTGAAGAATCAGGGGAACTTGGAAATATTCTAAAAACACTTGCTAAATTCTATCAGAGAGAAGTTATGCAAGCAGTAGATACTTTGGTGGATTTGATCGAACCGGCCATGATTGTAGTTCTAGGTTTGGGTGTAGGTATATTGTTAGCATCAGTATTGATTCCTATCTACAATATCTCTTCTAGTTTCTAGTTTTTTGTTCAAAAAAATAGTGTATTTAAAGTCTAAGGCTACGACTTTATCCACACCATGAATCCACTTAACTATATAACTGGTATACTTAAGGCACCTAAGGATCTTAATTGATCAGAAGGTTTGGTTAATTAAAATTTAGATAACGTTATTTATAAATTTATAAAATGAAAAAATTACAGAACAGAGGATTTACATTGATTGAACTTTTGGTGGTTATCGCCATCATCGGTATTCTTTCATCAGTAGTACTCGCTTCACTTACATCAGCTAGAACTAAAGGGCAGGATGCCGCAGTACAGTCTACACTTTCAAACATGAGAGCTCAGGCTGAATTGTATTATTCATCAAACAATAATGCATATAGTGCAATTGAAAGTTGTACTACAGCGGGAAGTATCTTCTCATCTGCGACAAGTACTGGAAGTCTTAAATCTTTGACAGAAGGTGCAGAATCACAGAACGGAGCTAGTACTTTGACTTGTAGAAGTAGTGCATCAGCATGGGCAGTTGCATCACCATTGCCTTCAAACCCACTATCATTCTTCTGTGTTGACAGTAGAGGAAATGCAATTTCAACTTCATCTGCTCCTGCAGCTGGAAACTTTGCTTGTAACAACTAGTTATAGTTGAATTTTAGAGTTTAAAGATTCTAAATAATAAAAACCGGTTATTCACACCGGTTTTTATTATTGGATGAAATTAATTTTTATATGATATAATTTAAGAATTAATAAAACTATTATAAAAATTTAGTTATGAACAAAAAAGGATTTACATTGATTGAACTTTTGGTGGTTATCGCCATCATAGGGTTGCTGTCAGCTATTGTTATGGTTGCATTGAGTAGTGCAAAACAAAAAGGTTCATCAGCTGGGGTTAGGGCACAGGTTGCAAGCTTGAGAGGCCAAGCTGAGTTGTACTATACAACTACAGGTAACAGGAGTTATGGTCTAGGAGGATTGGTTCCAGCGGGTGCATGTCCTGGTACATCTGCATTATTCGTAACCGGAACAAATAGTTTAAGTGCTATTTTAAACGGAATCATTTCAGATGGCGTACCTGCAACTGACACTTATTGTATAACTAACGGTACTACAGTACTAACTGCTACAGCTTGGGCTGTTGCTATCATAGATCCAGGGGTTTCAGGTGGTACTTCAGCATTCTGTGTTGATAACAGAGGAGGTGCTCTAAAATCAACTACGGTTGCGGCTAACACGCCATCTGCAGCAATAAACGTTGCTTCAGCATCGTGCATATAATAATGTTTTAACATAATATTACAAAAAAACACCCACCTCGGGTGTTTTTTGTATATAGAATATTCACTGATATAATAATCTTAATATGATTAACTTTTTTGGAGAATATTTGTCAGCGTCATCTTTGTTTTCTTCAATATCTTTAGCGCCCCCAGCTAATGTGTTTTCAAGTGATATATCTGTTTTTGCAATAATCGCATTTGCGCTATTCGGTTTAATTATAGGAAGTTTTTTAAATGTATTAATACTCAGGTTTAATACAGGGAAGGGTTTTGGTGGCAGGTCCATGTGTTTTTCTTGCAGTAGACAACTTACTACAATCGATTTGATTCCGGTTTTTAGTTTTCTGGGTTTCAAGGGTAGGTGCCGAAGTTGTAAATCTAAAATTTCACCACAGTATATTTTAGTTGAGATTGCTACAGCTTTATCTTTTGTAGCAGTTTATCTACATAATACAGATCTTTTTAATATGGTTTCAATTGAATCAATTTCAGTTCAACTGGTATTAAAAGTTTTAATAGATCTAGTAATCATGTCATTGCTTGTTGCTATGGTTGCATATGATATGAGACATAAAATAATTCCAGATATAGCGGTTATATTTTTTGGTATTTTTGCACTTTTGTCACAGGTAGTAATAGGCGCTATGAGTTGGTCAATATTATTCGCAGGTCCAATTGTTGCCTTGCCATTTTATCTGATATGGAGATTGTCAGATGGTCGCTGGATGGGGTTAGGGGACGCAAAGCTTGTGATTGGTTTTGGTTGGATGCTAGGGCTAACTTCTGCGATCACTGCAATCATATTTGGATTTTGGTTAGGTGCAATAATTTCAGTCGGTATTATTGCTCTGCAAAGATTAAGCAAGATAGATTCGCTCAGAAGATTAACCAGGAAATTACGCATCCCGCACCTGACTCTAAAAAGTGAAGTACCTTTTGCACCGTTTTTGATTTCAGGCCTCCTCATTGTCTATATTTTAGGGTATAATTTATTTACATTCAGTTTGTAATCAGCAGGGAACAATATATGAACTTAAATAAAATTAAATCAACAGTAGGTAAAGCTAGAGCAAGTTTTAAATTGGGCTTTACTTTAATTGAACTTATTGTTGTTATAGGAATTTTTTCTTTGATAATGGCCGTAGCTCTTTGGAACCAAAAGGAACTTAGTAATAATATTTTAATTACCAATCTCGCATATGAGATTGCTTTAGCTGTACGAGAGACTCAGGCCTATGGAATTGGTGTAAGAACAAGTCCTACTTCAAGTCCAACATCTACAGACTTCCAAAAGCCATTCGGTCTTCATGTCGATTTAACAAATGGTAACGAAAAACAGTGGGTTTTATTTCAAGATCAAAATAACGACAGTATATACCAAGCCGGGGAAACATTTGCTATATATAAGTTTCAAAATCAAAACGGAAATAGGATTACAGCACTTTGCTTAAACCATCCTATTACTACGCCTTGTATCAGATCAGCAAGTCTGGGTAGTTCATTTGTTAAACTTGATATTTTATTTAGGAGACCAAACCCTGAGGCATATTTTCAAGGGGATAAGGGTTTGGGTGCAGGGGCTGAACTAGGTTTTCCTGGTCCTGCTTATATTGTTGTTAATACTCCAGCAAACAATAATTGTAGGGCAATTATTATTGAAGCTACAGGGCAGATCAGTGTAGAAAGTGCAAAGAGTACAAACCCGGCTTGTGTAAATAATTAAACTATTGAATTAATATGAACAAATCATTTATTAAAAATACTATAAAGGGAAAGGACGTAAAGGTTAGTCAGTCAGCTTTTACTTTAATCGAGATGATGGTATCAGTTGCTCTTTTCCTAGTAGTTATGACTATTGTCCTCGGGGCAGTACTTTCAATTATAGATGGAAATAAGAAAACACAAGCGATTAACTCAGTTTCTAATAACTTAAGTTCTGCAGTAGAAAATATGGTTCGTGATATTAAGACTGGTTACAAATACAAGTGCGGCGTTACATTTACACAGCCGTTTGTAGGTTCAGAAATTAACCCTGGTATCGCTTGTAACTCAAGTACTGCTTATCAAGACATAACATTTATGTCGACAATTTCTGGTATTCCGCGAGTAGTGCAATATACAAGACGTGTAGATGCTACTGGCAGAGGATATATAGTAAAGTATATTTGTCCTATAAATGTTCCAAACCCTAGTGTAAATTGCATAGGTACTGCAAATTATCGAGAATTGATTGTGACATCTGCCGATATAAACATCACAAAGATGGATTTGTATATTAAAGTACCGACTCCTGGAACAGATCAGCCTGGTGTTTTTGTTCAGATTCAAGGCACAGCTGCAATAAATAAAACAAAATCATCTGATTTCAGTGTGCAGACATTTATTTCTCAAAGATTACTAAATATATAGTAGCCATAATTATTTCAATATCATGAACATGAATTCACAAATAAAAAAAGTAAATATGGATAAAAGCTATAAATCTATGATAAGACAAAAAGGATTAACTATTGTAGAGTCTCTAGTTGCAATATCAATTCTTGTTGTCTCAGTCCTTGGGCCACTTGTTATTGTTTCGCAAGCATTTAAAATTTCATTTTTTGCAAGAGATCAGATGACAGGTTTTTATCTCGCACAAGAAGCTATTGAGTATGTTAGAAATATTAGAGATAAAAATTCACTTACGGTTACAGATCCAAATTTGTGGCTGTCTGGTTTAATTGACGGAGGATTAAGTAATCCGATCATAAATGATGCAAGTGACACTACACCTGATAAATATCAATTAGTTAGAGATTCTTCAGGGTATAAATTAAAACTTTGTCCGGGAACTCCTAGTGTTTGTCCAAAAATTAAATTAAATTCTACAAATGGTCTTTACGGTGAAGATACAACAACGGGTACAAAAGATTCTATTTTTACCAGAGAAGTTATCTTTACTAAATCACCTGAAGATACTGCTGCTGTGCAGGAAATATCAGTTAAAGTTCTTATGAAATGGAATCAGGTAGGAGGCACATATCAGTTTCCGTTACACTTACAGTTGACTAATTGGAAGATTCAAAATTATGAAGGTAGTTAAAATTACTGATATAATACAATAAACAATAAACATGACTCATTTTATTAAAAAGTTTAAAGAAGGGAATAAAGCGTTCACACTTTTTGTGTCACTAATTGTTGCGGCGCTCCTTCTTGCTGTAGGTTTTTCAATCGGAAATATTATAATTAAACAATTAACACTTGCTTCATCTGGAAGTGGCTCACTTATTGCATTCTATGCTGCTGATTCAGCTGCTGAGTGCGCTATGTACTGGGACAGAAAGGATAGTTACGGTGTATCAATAGCAGATGGCCCTTTTGGAACAACATCAGTTATGGGTACTCAAATTGTTTGCGGAAGAGGAATCTCTGCGGATACAGATGATACTGGTGAAGGCTTGGTATATGGCTTCTCTAAAGTTTGTAATGACACTCTCTGTGGTATAGCCGCCACAATTGCTACATCAACTTTTTATGTAGATACTAGTGATGCTTCAGATCCATTGTCAAAATCTTGTGCCTTTGTAACTGTGGTTAAGACTTTTAATCCAACAACTGGGATAGAGGATACGTCTATAGACGCAAGAGGTTACAACGGTCCTCTTGTTATAAATAGAGCAGCAGCAGGCTACACCATGGACTATTTAAATCCAAATGTTAAGTGTGACTTGAGTAAGCCAAAGACGGTTGAACGAGGTGTTTATATTGGCTACTAAGGTTTTCGCCACTATCTTGTAACCTACTTAAAGGTAGAAAAAAAGGAGAGCAAAAAAACATATATTCGTGTATGATAGAAAAATATGGCTTCTGTAACCGGATCTAAAAATACTCATGATAGCGCGCCCGATAGTGTCAAAAAACGCCTAATAAAATTACGGGAAGCTATTGAAAAACATAGGCATAATTACCACGTACTAGATAAAGAGGAAATTTCAGCTGAGGCTCTTGATTCACTAAAAGCGGAGCTTGTTGAAATTGAGACTAAATATCCTGAATTAATTACCAAAGATTCTCCAAGCCAACGTGTTGCTGGTGAGCCTCTTAAACAATTTGAAAAAGTTCCACATAAAGTTGCACAGTGGTCATTTAACGATGCTTTCAATGAAGAGGATATTATTAATTTTGATGCACGTGTAAAGAAATTTTTAAAACAAAGCCTCGAGGGTGTTGGTCAGGATAGTTTAGTAAATAAAAATGGCGAAAGTAATTACGTACCCAAAGATTTTGACGGAAAGCCATTTTCAAAAGAAGAAATCGTAGATCTTAAAAAGATTTTAAAAAATGGACCAACATACACCCTCGAACTAAAAATAGATGGTCTCAAAGTTGTTTGCGAATATTCAAGAGGTAACCTGGTTCGTGCCGCAACAAGAGGCGATGGCCGTATCGGCGAAAACGTAACCCACAATATTCGTACAATACAATCTGTGCCACTACAGTTGAAGGAACCGGCAACAATTATCGTTGAAGGAGAAGTTTGGATGAGTAAAAAGAATTTTGAATTATTAAATAAATCACAAGCAAAAAAGGGTGAAGAGTTATATGCAAATCCCAGAAATGTGGCCGCCGGATCAATTCGGCAATTAGATCCTCAAATTGCTGCGAGTAGAAAACTGGATACATTTATATATGACATAGCAAGATTTGAAACAACTAGTCAAAACAATGCTATCAAATCTCAATATGAAGAATTGCAGTTTTTAAAACACCTTGGTTTCAAGGTTAATCCTCATGCTAAAATCGGAAAAAGTGTCGATGATATTTTAGCTTTCTGGAAAACATGGCAAGCAAAAGCTCCTAAGGAAGATTACTTAATTGACGGTGTAGTAATTAAGGTAAATGAAGAAGTTGCGCAAAGGGCTATTGGTTACACTGGAAAAGCTCCACGCTTTGGAATTGCATTTAAATTTCCTGCTGAGCAAGTAACAACTATTGTTGAAGATATACAGCTTCAGGTAGGAAGAACTGGAGTAATTACTCCAGTTGCACACCTGCGTCCTGTTTTAGTTGCTGGAAGCACAGTATCTCGTGCCACGCTCCACAATGAAGATGAAATAGAGCGCCTAGATATCCGCATTGGAGATACGGTGATTTTACAAAAAGCAGGGGATGTTATTCCTGATATTGTAAAAGTTTTGACTGAGATGCGAACTGGCCGCGAGAAGAAATTTAAGTTTCCAACTCATGTTGCAGAGTGTGGAGGCGACGGGCGCATCGAGAGGATTCCGGGACAAGCAGCATATCGCTGTGTGGTGCGCGACTCGGGTACCATGCATCGCCGTCGCCTCCACCATTTTGCGTCTAAGAAGTGTTTTGATATTGAAGGTATGGGACCTAAACAAATTGATCTTTTAATTGAGAATAATTTGATTAATACTTCAGATGATATTTTTACTGTGAAGAAAGGTGACTTACTAGCGCTTCCGAGATTTGCAGAAAAATCGGCAGATAATTTAATCGAGGCGATTCAAAAAGCTCGAAATGTAAGCTTGCCAAGATTTATTTTCGCTCTATCTATTGACCATGTTGGGGAAGAGACTGCGGAGGATTTAGCTAAGCATTTTAAAACTATAGATGCGATTATGGACGCTGCAAAAATTAAAGATGGTTCAGCATTTAGCCAGATAAATGGTATAGGCACAGTCGTTGCGGAATCTCTGGTAACTTGGT
The DNA here is from genome assembly GCA_032356005.1 of Ulothrix subflaccida. NCBI lineage: Eukaryota > Viridiplantae > Chlorophyta > Ulvophyceae > Ulotrichales > Ulotrichaceae > Ulothrix > Ulothrix subflaccida. The sequence goes on from JAULKP010008086.1 coordinate 14,251, forward strand.
TTCAAAATACCGATCATAAAGATTTAATTAAGAGATTGCGTAAGCAAGTTGTGGTTGAAGATTTTGTAAATGGTTTTGGTGCGCGAAACGGGGGAGATGGAACTGCTTCAAAAATTTCTGCACGAGCAGATATAGAATTTTTCAAAGACAAAACTTTTGTATTAACTGGCACACTTGAAACTATGAGTCGCGATGAAGCAAAAGCAAAAATCAAAGCACTAGGTGGCGATGTTAC
>JAULKP010008196.1:0-14467 GCA_032356005.1 Ulothrix subflaccida
TCGCTTACCGCTTGAATGATTGCGCGCTTGGCAGCCAGCTCGAGATAGCGATCATCCCTAAACGGAGAGTCGGGTGGAGCTGATTCCGAATCTCTTATTTCTCCGCGCGCAACTTGAACGCCGTTTCTGGCAGCGTCCAATAACTCTTTCTCAATTAAATAATTCCTGACCCCCTCTGGGTTGTCACCGAATAATCTATCTTGAATCCCGAGTTCGAGAATATCTTCTCTTCTCCTAAGCGCACCGTAAGTATCAGAATCTGCCGTATCGCCCCACCAAGAAATTGGCAGCAAGCTAAGAACAGTTCGATAATCAATACCAGCGTCAGTATTTCCTCTCGCGATCGCCTCCTTTCGTCTGCGGCCAGCCTCTAAAACCTCAGGAGTGAAAAGACTTCTTGCCTCACTTAGCTCTTCCGAGGTAATCGGATTCGCTCCAGCGTTAGGAATACCAAATCTCCCCGCCTCTTCTTCAGCCTCAATCGTTCGCTCTAAGTCTCCTGCGGAAAACCAAAGCTCTGGGATAGCGCCAGGCATAAACGCTTTTAAGAATTCAATATTGTAAAACTCACGCGTTTGCCCTTCTTCGGATTTAATAGATTCAATCTTTTCAAAACCCTTCTTAGAGAATATATTTTTGGCTTTATAGTTAGCGTAAGTTTCAACATCTTGCGCCCTTATCTCCCCCCTTAGATTGGGATATTTCGACGCAGCGGTATCACGGATGGATTTTATGGTTTCTTCCACCCTAGCTGAGGCATCTTGCGCTATCTTTTCAGTCCTATCTAGAGCATCTTTTGCGGCAGCGCGTCTAACAGGATCATAAGCGCCACCCTTTTTACGGATGTCATTATGCCAGTCAGACTGAAGCTCCTCGATGACAAAGGTGTCCCCGGCAGCCCAGCTCCTGTCTGTAACGAGGGTATGATAAAGAATGTTGGACTCGTCCCAATGACCCCCCTCGTAATCTTTATAGTCTGAGGTCATCGAGTTTTCTAACAACTGCTGCTTTATCTCCCTATAATTCTTTACATCTTCCCAGTTCAAGCCAAGATAATCAAAGAATCTAGTGCCACCGTTGTCTGATAAATAACCGTCTTCATAAAGACTATTCAATGCCTGAACCTTGGCCTCGTCAAGGTCGTATATCGCTTCGGAACTTACCATGTCTCCGTCTATGGTAACTGTGTAGCCGTAATCTTCGTTCCCCTTTATCGATACATAGCTTTGCCCGTTGTTAAAATAGGCATCTGTTTCGGTAACTGGGTTATCCATATAATCTAATCTAGCATTCTCCCAGGCAGTCTCTTCCATTTCACTGTCAAAATTTTCTTGCAGGGCCTTGTAAAGACTCTTATCTTGATCCTCGAAAGCTTTCGCTATAGTTTCTGCGGTGTCAGAAATTGACGCATCTATTCCCTGGTCGACAAGCATGGACATAAACGCATCAGGATAGTCTTTCATTATCTTTGATACGATATCCGCAGACCCATATTCCCAGTTGTCGTTGCGCGCTTCATCAATGTTGTTCTCATAGATATGAACGTAATAATCCGAATCTTCAAGCGCCTCGGACTCAGCCCACTCTATTTCCTGCTGGACTCCACCCTCTACTACATCAACACCCTCTTCACTAAACTGCGGAGCAGCACTCCTCAGATACGCGATGACTTCTTCTTGCGTATATCTGCGAGGTTTAGCGTTCTTAGGATCTGCAATCGCCTGAGCCAGCAGTGGCTCAGTTAAGAATTGTTCCAGCCTCGTATACTGAAGCTCATCCTTCTTAATGCCCCTACCTTTTAGGAAGCTCAGGATCTGATCGCCGCGCACGGAGGCATCTGGGTTTTTCTTCGAGGCCTTGAATATCTTATCGCCTTCATCAAGGATTGTTTGTTCTGCATTGCTGTACAGACCCTGGTCGTTCTTTTGCGCGCGAGCTTTTCTCTGAGCGAGGCTAAACGCCGTGTCGTTTCTGTCAGTGCTATTTGCGAAGTAGTTCTCTCTCGCCCGTCTTGCCATTAAGGCAATATCGCTAGCCCTGGTCTTAGAAAGATTGACGTATCCGTTCTTAGCAAGCCAGGCACGAATAGCGCCGATCAACTCTTGAATCCTAAGCTTGATTCCCTTCGAGCCTTTCTGGCCCGTAAAGGCGAGCATTTCATCAAGAAGAATCGCGTTCCTCCGATCTACAGATCCCCCTTCTTTATCAAGAGAATCCTTGTAAGGCTTAAGGTCAGCATCAACGCCCAGGTCTATAAGCGTTTGCTCGAATCCTTCTCGACCACCCATCGAGGCGAAGAGTTTATTCAGCGCAGTATTAACACCCCTATCGCCCAGCATATCTCTGAAGCCGCCATGTGTTGCTTCGTGCAACAGCACCTGCTCGAAATCGTTTTTGCCCTTTATCTGATTCCGAACAACGTATATGCTGCCTCTATGAAAAACACCTCTCACATCAGAAGGAGGATGCCCCATCCTCTCCGCGCGATCGCGAATGTCTTGAGGAAGGTCGGAATAACTTGGAACCACGAAAATACTATTACTGTCGTTCCTGTCTTTCCCAGTGACTCTCTTGAAGACCGTATCGAGTTCTTCGTCGGTAATGATAGGGATGTTTCGAGTAGCACCTTGTCTGACAGAGAAGGCGGTGTCTGACCCATCATTCTCTGTTTGCGCATTACGCAAATCGCTTATGTAGCCATCCCAGTTATCAGTAGCCCACTCGACAACAGCCGCCTTTGCTGCTCCACCCATATTGTCGGGGGTAGTTGCGCTTGATCGCCGCTTTGCTTTCTGAGGAGTGTCACCTTGAGCGCCTGCTGCTTCAAGTAGCTTTAGCCTTTCTGATGGAAGCGCGGACTCCCACCACCTAGCAAACTCAGCACTGTTTTCTCTGAACCATGCTTTAACCTGCTGATTTCTGGCCTCTGATTGTGCTGCGGCCTCAGTGTCTAGGGTATCTGTTTGAGCAGGCTGCTGGTCATCGAAGGCTTGCTGTTCTGACGCCGTGCGGAACGGGAGATCCAACTTGCCCTTGGTCAGCCTTCTAGCAATGGTGGCTATATTATTTGCGTTAGTCTGTGTAGCTATATAATTTGCTCTGGAATTTTGTGTTTTAGTGATCGCGCTAGACCATCGAGCAGCATCAGCGGCATCGATCTCGCCAGACCTAATAGCGTTAGAAATCTGCGTTGCACTCTCATAGTTGTTATTTTCTAAAACAAAGAGAGCCTCTCTTGCCGAGACAATTCTCTCTATCTGCTCTTGCCTTGTGCCTTTTAACTGAAAGCCTGGCTCGCGCAGCAAGTCTTGTATGTCTTTATCGCTTAGCTGATTTAATTTTGCGGTAATCCTAGCTCGCGTTGGCTCGAACCCAACGTCTCGATTTGCTGCTGGTTGTACATCACCGAATCCAAAAAGGTCGCTGCCTTGAGCGTTCTGTATTCGCTGACGACCAGTTTCTACAGTCGCGTCACCACCAGACAGCGCAAAGTTTTCTCCCTCTCGCTCGTTTTGCTCCCGCGCGTCCAGGGCATCAATGTCTCGATTCTCGAGATTAGCGATATCTCTTTCTGTGTAGGACTCTAATGCAAATCCGTCAGGCCCAGAACGAGAAACGGAGCCACTAGGCTCCGTCTCGGTTGCTGCTGATAAGGTTTCCCCGCCAGGATCTAATCCTCTGTCTTGAATGTCAGGCCGCGTCGCTCCATCACTCGCTTGACTGCCAACCGCTGGAAGCTCTTCATCAACTCGCTGGACTCCTGTGGCCCCGCTCTCAACTCTGCGAACTCCTCTGGCGTCAATCTCTTGGCTATTTCCTCCAGCTGTTTCGGCCCTTTCCTGCGAATATGCGACATCTTCATTAAATGCTCCCTGGACTTCATCGAAGTAATTGATTGAATTTAGCACATCTGAATCGGTTATCCCGATGAAATCAGTGCGCCCCGCTTCCGCTGGGCTTACCTCTGTTTTATAGCTAAAGACAATGCCTTCAAGCTCGCTTAGCGACTCTTCAGCAAAGGATATGTCGCGCTTTAAAAACTCAATTTCAGCCTGCTTGTCACCCTTGTAAACAAATTCATTGTCTTGAGCAAGGGTAACAGCCTCGCGTATATCCTCCATGACTTCGTTAGCTGAAAGATAATTCGGACGATTCGCGTCTTCCTGGGCATACCAGCCACGCTGCTGTAGTGCCTCTGTAAGCTCATCGAAGGTCATGCCGTCTTTCTTAAACAGCCTGTATGCGCCCACACTATTAGACTTCGGGTTGTCGAGAGCAGGCTCGAAACCGTTGCCATTAGCATCTTCAATATTAATGCCGCCCAGTTTAACAATCGTGAGAAGAAGATCGTCAGTGTCTTTGATGGTCATCGCGCGCTGAATAGGGTTCTTAACTAAGACACCGCTTTGATCCCTCTTTGTTTCAGCGGCAAGCCTGGCTTGCAGTGCATTTAGTGTAGCTGTTGTTTCGCTCAATTCGCTTTCATAGGCAGCTAGCTGATCGCTAATCGACACTTCACTGGAACCCTCGGCTATAGCTTCCAGCTCTGTAGCCTGGCCCATAAGCCGCTGGCCTTCCACGTTCTGAGATATGCGATTTTGAGCAGACTCTATGACAGCCGGAGATGTAACCTCGTTTATCACCCTCGCGCTAGGCAGATTTCCTTCGAGGGCAAATCCACCTGAAGCTCTTTTAACGCTCCACTCATATTCAGGCTTTCCCCTACGGACACGAGTCATCGCAGCTTCTGCCGCTTTCTTTGTCGGGTAGGCCGTACCCATATATTTTAATTTTGTAACTCGTGCAGGAAGGTTTGGCGGCTCAGTGCTGCCCTCAGCAAAGATAACGCCCTGATCCTCAAGCAATAGCGGCCCTGACTGCACCTGTACTGGATCTGACTGCACCTGTACTGGCTCGATTGCCGCCTGGCGACGACCAGCCTCTTCCTGCAACACAGGCATAACGCGACCGATGATTGCGTCAGATGCTGCTTTGTCACCGTTTTGCGCAAGAGTGTTTGCACGACGCAGCGCAGTCTCCGCTGAACGCAAACGAACAATATCTTCGTACAGAGCATCAGCTCCCGCAAAGTCTCCCGTTGCATCAGCAGCAGCCATATCTCTCTCATTGAGGATAATGGTGTCAGCAAGCGACTGAAGGGGGTCGTTGGTAGGGTCTAGTATTGGAGTGAGAGGCTGGCGAGCTTGAGGCTCTATAACAGGCGCGGGCAGAGGGACCGCTCCTCTTCTCGTTCGGATCGTATAGATATCAAGCAATGTTTCTAAGTCTGGGACTCCTAGCGTTCTGAAGTCTTTTGTTCCGTCGAGATAGTCTTTCACACTGACCGTGGGTATCGCGAAGGCTCTAGGGTAATCCCTTTCTAGCCTCGAACGAAGGGTTCCTGGCGCGCTAAGCGGGTCTTCTGCAATAGGTGTGGCACTTCTAGCTTGCAACGCCTGAGCGGTCTCTACGGCCTGCTGAGCGGTATCCATTTCAATAGTGGTCGTTCCACTAGGGGTATTGATTGTGGCCGTGTTCCCATCGACGGCTATAGGATTCGCAGCGGTTGTGCCAGCAAGGTCTGCCGGATCCATCAAGACTTCAGGCTCAGTGCTGAGGCCCATTCGAGCGCGCTGTCGATCTAACCGTTCAGAGGCCGCATTCCCAGCAGCTTCGGCTGCCTGGTCTAGCCCGTCACCACCTTTGCTTTGCGCGTCCTGTCTGCCTCGAGCAACCGCATCTGCTAGAGGGTTTCCTCTAAGAAGAGAGTCTCCAGCAGCCAACGGCCCACCGAAACCTGCTCCGGCGACAAGGCCAGCAAAGCCTCGGTCTAAACCAGTCTTGAGGTCATAATCAACTGGAGTGCCAAGAACCTCTCCACCGTATTCAATGTTCTCTTGAACGAACTCTGTTGCGCCCTCTCTTGAAGCTCCACGAGCCACGCGCTTCTTGAGCGTATCACCAGGCTTCGGCGTAAAAATGGATTTCGCGCCAAACCTTTCTGCCACCGCTACCCCCACCGCCGCAGGCAAGGCTTCAACAAGATCTGTGAAAGTAACCTTGCCGTCGGGGTCATCGATGAATGTATTGGTCGCAGGGTCGTAAGTTTTATTAACCTCGCGAGTCTCAGCTATTTCTTGAGTCCTTGCGGCAATATAAGCAGGCATGGCAAATAGTGTAGCCGCCATATCTGGGACAGATTTAACGCCTTGCTCAAAAATAAAAGAGGCTAGCTTCCTGGGGTTTGTCCAATCATCTTTGTATTCTTCCCAAGACACACCTCTGTCTGGATCGTAGCCAATCTTTTCGCGCGCAGTCTCGATCAGATCTTCTTTTCCAACCAGCATATTAATGAAAGGCATATCGCCTGCATCTGGTTTAGCCATGTTTCGAGTGGAATCTGGCTGGACATTTGGAGCAGATCTCAGGCCCATTTGATAAAGTTTGTCTTCGGCTGACTGGTTTACAGTATTTATGAATTCAAATAAATCGTCAGTTAATCCAAGAGATCTATCAATTGGCGCCTTTGCGACGTTTGTGAAAAACCCGCTTTCCTCTTGAGGCTGGACGGCTTGATCGTCAAAGAATCCCCCATAGGATGACTGATTGTTTGTCTTGGTGGTAGAAGGAGTTTCCCCAAAAAACCAATCAAAATTCTGCGCCATATCTCAAACCTCTAAAACAAAAAAAGGGAGCCGAAGCTCCCATATAGGTCTTACATCTATAAAACTCTAGACGTTATCGATTAAACATACCGTTATACAGAGAAGGGAATTGTTGCTTAAATTTATCCTGGTAATTTAATAACTCATCTCCAGAAATAACCCTGTCACCTATTACAATATTGGGCTTGCCGCTGAACAGAAGATTACCTAAAGCAACACTTTCTTCAGCTCCCCCCTGTGGGACAGAAGGGGCATTCAATTCTATTCCCATGTTTTCTGCCGAGGAATTAAATGCGCCTCGTATAATTTCACGCGTTTGCCGCAGGTTTTCAAACAATTGCGGATCACTCTCTTCGTTAGCTCCAGTCTGATCGATATATCTCAGTGTGTTTTGCTCAGAGGTTATCGCGTCGCGTAGAAGCGGGTTCATGTTCGCTAGCTGACCAATCTCTCTCATGTCGCCAGTAGCTGTGATGCCAAAGGCCGTACCCGTGTCATCAACCTGAACGCTAGTGATAATGTTGCGGTTGTCTTCTACGTTATCCTGCCTAGCTGTTCTATAGCGTTCATCAGTCAGGTCGTTTGCTGTTGCTAAACGCCTATCATAAAGATCGTTTGCCTCCGTCAAGAGGCCAGCGTCATACTCGCGATTATCAGCAAGAACTGTATCTTCTCGATCATTCCGCTGAGTTATCAAAGTATCCTCGCGATTAAATGCCGTTTGCTGATCTGTAAGCTGATCTGCTCTACCGCGCTTGTAATCGGTGTCACGGATTTTCTGAAGCTCTGCTTGGCGCTGCCTTTCCGTTTCCTCAGCAAAGAGAGCGTTGCCGAATTGAGTCATGCTTTGTCCAGCGCCCTGTAATGCGCCCAGTAATCCGAGTCCCATTTTAAACCTCCATCAGTTGAGCTTCTTCCATTTCATCAGGGATTGAATCCCCGAATTCATCTGGAAGCTCCATTGCTGCTTGAGCGAGTTGTGCGTCGTCTACCTGCATCATGCCTTGCGATAGCACCTCGATCTCTTCTTTAGAAAGACCGTTGTCCTCGCCATACATAAGCACTATTTGTTTCATAGCCACGGAAACGTCCGTAGTTTCTAGCGGCATTCCTGCTGTCTCTGCAATTGTGAATACTTCGTTCAGAGCCAGTATTCCCAGAATAGAAAGGTTCTCTTCGCGAATCATTCCGTCCGAAGCTTCATCAGCAGCCTGGGCCAAAGCATAAGCCGTCGATGCAACAATCTCAGGCATAGGCAGATCAGATTGACCCAGGGTCTTAGCGATATCTTCGGCAATCTTTTCTTGCCCATAAAGACGATCACCCATGTACGCTATAGACTTTTGCAGTGCGGGATCTTGAAAATCATCTCCGTCAGTCTCAGGTTGATTGTCAGCAACCATCTGCCCTGGCATTTGCTCTGTCATCTCCTCTGGCATTTGCTCCATGACTTCTTCCGCTTGGTTCTCTAGTAATCCCGCCATGATGCTAACCTCCTAAAAAAGTTGTATTCTGAGGAGCCTCGTAACGACCCGTCTGTGGATTGAATACAGGCATATTTAAGACTGCACCCACATTTTGACCATAGATGTCTCTACGCTCTTGTTCTTGCTCCTGCTGCTGATCCAGCATTTCTTGCTGCTGTGCGCCCTGAGCATACCCAGCGATCATGTTGCCACCCGTCGATATCAGTGCAGGGGCCGTGTAAGGCGAGGACATCATTTTACCTATAAGACCCTGCTTGGCTCCTTGCTGACCTGCTTGCACGGCCGCGCTAGTGGCAGCGTTAGTCGCCCCGTAAGCTTGCGTTGCGCCTCCTGTGTTGATCCCTGTCATCCCAGGAATGCTTGCAATATTAGGGTTTGCTAGCAAAGCGTTAGCGCCACCAGAAGCAACGCCTGTAACCGCGCCAGTAGCCGCATTGATTGTCTGCCCCTGTACACCAGCCATTAGGTTAGATCCAGCCGCGCTAAAGTTTCCACCCATTGCAGAAGAGCCTGCTGCGCCGATGCTGCTCCAAGCATTACCCATGCCTTGTGCTGCACCGGATAAAGCCCCTGAGATACCACCTCCTCCGGCAGCACCACCAATGCCGCCCATTAGGGCAGCACCTCCAAAATAAACAAGCGCAGCCGTGGCAATAACTTTTAAGACTTTTGATTGCTTAACTTTTTTCCAAACCTTCTTAACGCCTTTAGCAACGCCTTTTACAACCTTGCCAATTGATCTTCCAATTTTTTTGACGACCTTACTCATGTCAAACCCCTTACATATGAACAGTTAATTGATGAACGCAGAAAACCAATGCGATTAAGATATTTAACGAGACGAGGATCTGTCTCTGGCTCCAACTCCATAACCGCAATTTTTATTGTCGGTCGTGACTTGATCCATTCCGCAAGCTTTCGGATTAATTGAAGCCCCTCGCCTGGGACTCGTGTGTAGTACAAAAGAACACTGCAACTCTGCCGCTCGTACCAAAACGACTTCTCGCACATTGCCGTGACACAGCCCACTACCTCGCCATCCACTTCCGAAACCCAGACAAAGTGAGACGCACCCGAGATTGCCTCTCGCGCCGTTTCTGTCATCGACTCTTTATCTATATTTACCGGAAGGGGGTTTTGACTGACTGACTCTACTGCTAAATCAACTATGGCCTTTAGATCTGAAGGCTTCGCTTCTCGTATCATTTAATCTCTACTTTGAATGTTTAGACGTAATGCTTAAACTCTTTGTCCTTCGCCGTCGCCGTACCGCCTATCGTATAGGTCGTAATCCTCGAAAGAATTAAGAAGCCCAGCATTAGATGACGCATTGCTTGCTGCCGCCGCTGTCGCCGCTGTCGCTGCTGCTGCTGCCGCCGCACGATCATTTGTAATCTGCTCATATCCTGCTGATACATCGGCTGGAGACAAGCCTAGTATCTGAGATACCTCATTAACCGTGGCTGTTCCGGCTTTTATAGCGTCATATACTTGGTCAGCTTCTGCTTGCGAAAAACCTCCCGCCGCTGAGACGCCACTTAACGCCTTCTCTGCTGCGGAGGCTGTCGTGTCAGCGTTGTCTGTAGTATTCGTTGAGTTACTAATTCCCTCGCTAATTTTCTTCACCAAAGTAACGGTCTCGAGACTTGTGTTAAGCACCGATGTAACTAGATTTTCTTTTTGAGGCCCAGTCAGATCAGGGTCAGCCAAAACAGTAGCAAGAGTATTTTGTGTGGCGATCGAGACGTTTGCTGCGATAGTCTTATCTGTATTGGCGGTATTAGTGGCTCTGTTAAGCGCGTTCTCAGCAGAATCCGCTACTCTATTGGCTGCGTTTTCCGAAGTGCTAAAGGCCTGCGCATCGTCTTGAAGTGTTGTATTTGCTTTACGATTCAATGCATTCTCTTCAGCAGCCGCCGTAATGCTGTCTGCTTGCAAAGTTTCTCTAAGAGTTCTGTCTGCTTTATTCTCCCCAGCAGTAAAGGTTTGCTGGTTCTGTTGCAGGAAGCCAGCATTCTCTCTATCGAGGAAGCTAAAGAGTGCTGAGTTGGCCGCCGCTGCATTTGCAATGCTTGCTTGAGAATCTAATCCTGCCTGAGTAGTCGCAAACGTGTTGTCCTGACCAGTATTAAAGATGTTTAATTCTGTCCCCATCTGGGCATTAGTAAGCTCAGCCTGGTTGTTCGCCCTCATATTTGATTCAGCGGTATTGAAATACGTCGAGGCATCATTAAGCGCAAATGGCTGCGCTCGATCAATCATCGCTCCCTGGGCCGCCTCAACAGCTATGCTAGAGTTTAGTAGCCCTCGACTAGCCCCTCTCTGAAGTCCTTGCGACTCCGCTCTTTTCATAAGCGCAGAATCAGAACCCAGAATCTTATCCAGCTGAAAGGCTGAAGTTTCTTCTTCGGCTACTTCTCGGTTAATGGCATTAGCCTTAACTAGATCAGCCTGTCCTGCTGCTGCAAGAGTTGGCGCAGTAACATCGGTGACGCCATCGGTTGCAGATTTTTTTCTTTTGTCATATTCGACCCCAGTCATATAGGGCAACTTCACACCATCTTTAGTAAAAGTATTGTCATAGATAGACATCTATTTGCTCCTTAGGCTGGGTCTTGTTCGTCAATCAGCAAAAAAGCATGACTGAGACTTGTTTCGTATGATTTCTTGCAATGCTCTGCATGAAATGGTTTTGCTATAAAGTCGAGGCAGATTTGTAATAAGCGCCAGGGCTTTATCCGGTCACCCTGATCTTTAAGTCGATAGCAACGACTAGACAGGGTTTCTGCTGGATTAGAACCAAAGAAGACCAACACATTTATAAGTTGAGACACGGTGTGAAGAATTCTTAAAAAGTATCGACGCATCGGGTCAATTGCTCTAACAAATGCTTCTTTGCCTAAAAGGTCTTTCATCCAACTACTCCCGCTCATTAAATATTCACTTAGGTCGGTTGTTGCTTGATCCGAAGAAGAAGCTCGCTATCCCGCTTATTAACGCTCCCAGGTATCCCAGCGCCACATTTGCCAAACTGTCATTCTCAGGCTCATTGAAGCTAACTAAAAATATGTAAGCCAAGAAACCAGTCAGGCTTATAATTGCGAAAACCTTTGGCGTCGGGTCAGATCCGAACATTTCTCGCGCGTGTTGAGTATCCGGTTGATCTCTCTTATAAGCGTCTAAATCAATCTTCCTTTCTGCAAGCGTCTTTTTGAATTTATCGTCTGCTGCCTGCAACGCACTAATACACTCTGGATGCTCTTCGATATACTTTTCGATCTTCGCTGGGTCGGTCGTATTGCTTACACCAACCGCGTCAGCAACTATCTGCACGGCAAGCCCACTAATAGGACTGCCCAACGCCTTGCTCACAGTCGGAGCAAAGAATGCCAGGACACCTTTTAACTGCATTTAAACCTCAATCATAAACGTGCTTTTTGGCGGGTTGTCTATCTTGTTCTTTGAAAACGGACTAATTCCAAGGTGATCTACAACCATCCCCAGCGATTCTATTTTTGCTTGGATAGAATTAATGTTCTGAAGCGCGTAAGCAGCTGTACCCGAGTTGTCAAACCACATCGAAACCCTGGCGTGATTGTCTGTCTCTACTCGCCCCGTTAGCCAAACATGGTCGCCATTACTCAGCTCATGGTTGATATTGATAACCCAGCCTTCGAGGTCAGGTATGGCAGTGTCACCAAACCCGCCCCATTCATCCTCTCCAGAGTTTATCTCTCCGTCTGTAAAATCCACCGAGTTCTCGCCCAGCTTCGTCTCTCTAGCCTCGGGAGCCTCTTCCCAGACTGAAGCCCTGGAGTCCTTCAGTTCAACCTTTTGGAAATCTATATGTACAGGCGAGCCTTGAAGAACGTCAATTTCGCCAGACAAACCAGTCCCGCCCCAATCAATTTCGTTCTTGAGTTCTTGCTTTAGTTTATTGAATTCAGGGCTTTGATCTATTTTTTCTGAAGCGCCTTCAAATATTTCGTCAAGCTCTTTGTCGCTAGTCGGGCCGCCTATCTGTGGCTTGCCTGGTTGCTCCAGCTCTCCAGCCTGGGGTGTATGCGTGGAAGAAATATCGACATCAACTACTTCGCCAGCAGATCGAGCAAAATTCCCCTTAATTTGTACACGACCATTCTCGGTGTTGAGAGTAACGGATTTGCCGTCCTCTGCGACCGCTCCCTTTACCGTCATTCCCTCAGGCAAGTCTAACTCTCGCACCATGTCGGGCGATAAACTCACTCTAAGGGTTTCTGTTGCGCTAGATTGGATTGAAGAGTAATTGGCGACCGGATTATCAAGGCCGACTATCATCAGTAGACCTTAATGCCCTTCCCCGCAGTCTTCCCACGCTTTGATTGCTTCGCGTTGACGTTCTTTCTTGGCGTAATCTATTAGGCTCATTTATTTTTCCAAACGTGGATCAACCCAATCAGGACATAACTCCCATGCGTTATTGACGTAGTTATATTTACAACCGTACCAATCTTCTGGCGGCGTTACATTTTCAACAACCACCGAATTGCTAGAATTTAAGTCAAGAATCTTAAAACATCTATCTTCTGGGTCTGCTAGATCGCCTACTTGAATATAGTCTTCTTCAATAGATATTTTTTTGTAATCCTCAAAAATAAATTTTGAACATGGGTCGCAGTCTGGCTCTAAAAATAAAATAGTTTTCATAACTTAACCTTTCACGATTATTTTAGTTGCAGATACTGCCGTTCCTGCTACTACTGAAGGAGTGTCGGCAGATGTTCCTATTGTTCCGTTCCGCTGAACATAGGCTTTTGTTCCCGCCGTTAAACCAGTTTGAGCATCATCCACTGCACCAATTATTTGCACCGTCGCCGTCGCAGCGTCTGCGTAGTCAGCATTTGAGATTCCAATATAAGAATCAGCAGTTAAATTTGTAACATCGTATCCAATTTTATGCGCAACACCCCACTCAGTTAAAAACATTACATGAGAAAATTCTTCGGGATGATAAACCATTCCGACTTTATTGGTGTTTTGACTAACTAAAACGGATTCGTTGTCTGTAGAAATAGTCCCTGAACCATCGACTTTAAGGTAGCGTCTATACGGGTAACTGCTTTGATTAAGATTCCAATAAGTCAAATACCAGAATTTCGCATTAGGGTCATATTCAATGTTTACCCCATTGACAGCGCCCCCTTCCCATTCTTCGAAATCTATATTTGAAAAGTTTTTTCCCGATGCCCCGCCAGTAAAATAATAATTTTTTGCTTTTCCGTTATCACTATCGCTTTGATCTGACCAAGCCACCATAAGCATTGCTTTGTCTGGAGCATATGATAAATCGATATACTCTGCTTGCTGATTTGATACTGTTGCCTCATCAATATGAGTTAGTGTTGTTCCGTCATTACTGTAAGAGCGAAGAAATAGATTATTAGCATCACTGCCACTTCCTCTATGAAGAATTACCCACAATTCTTGCTCGGGTATATAAATACTTTTAAGCTCATACTTTGTACCCATAAGCCTGCTGTTTGGCATCACTACTGGCGTTCCTAATGTAACAGTTGTGCCAGTAACTGTTCCTATAACTGCTTTTCCTTTGGCTCCGTCACTATCATCACGATAAGCAATTAAAATTTTATCGTTGTCTGAATCATAAGAAACACACATTGCATTAGAATTAGAAACAAATTCTAGTTCTGTTCCGAATGTTGCCGTTCCGTCCTCTGCTACTGTAGCAATTACTACCCTTCCAGCTCCTCCATCGTTGTGCGCTCTATAAACTATAGCAATTTTAGAGCTTCCAATATAAGCCATTTGCTGATAGCGACCTTCTGTGCCAGAAGGAGTTAATTGATTGCTCGGGCCGCCAGATATAGTTGTTCCAGTTACCGATACTCTTCTAAGAAATATTTCTTCACTGCTTGATTTTGTTATGGCAAAAAATAAGTCTTCTGTATCTGGCACATATAGCATAGGAACTTCATCTGCGACGCCAGACATAGTTATGTTTGATATGGTTGTTTGAGAGCCTGTTGCTTCGGTTTGCTGCGCTCTATATGTTTTTGAAACTGTACCGTTACTATTGACTACTACTGGGCATCCATTAGTTAATGCGCCAGATGCTGTTGCTGTAATAGTTCCTGTCTCGATTGCAGCCCATGATGCTGTAGAACCATCAGTTGTTAAAAACTTATCAGCATTACCTGTTTGACTTGGTAGCGGGTCAAGGTTGTCAATCTGATCCTGTACATTAGAGGTAACAGTGTCTATGTAGTTAATCGTTGCCGCGCTATCGGCTATGTCTCGTGACTTGCTCATTATACT
>JAULKP010008307.1:0-14463 GCA_032356005.1 Ulothrix subflaccida
TTGGAGACTTTCAGTACGGCAGGAGTAAAGTCTGACCGGTCGGTGTGATCCTGCAGCACATCTCGTCCAAGGGGGACAAAGCAGCCAACATGGTGGCCGGCTCGAAGTCGTGGGTGTATGCAAACCTGCCGAACGAGAGTGCTCACGTCATCGGCCCGGAAGCGTCCATCACAGCAAAGGTGCCCGGCTTGTGCGTGCTCTACGTAAACTCCAGGAGAAGCTTCTCGAAGAACCAAGTGCAGAACTTCATCCCCATGAAGGGCGTCTGCCAAACCTGAGGTCACCAGACTCAGGCTGCAGCTGCTCACGCAGCTCCTACACCCTCAGATACCAAGCTGAAAAGCTGGCTACTAGTACTTGTAGTATAGGACTTGCACCATTCTCTTGCTGACCATGTCTGATCAGCCTGCCGCGCAACACGGCTGAACACCTGCTACACTTGCGAAACCAGCCCTGCAGCCTGGTCTGCCATGCCACTGTCTGCGTCAATTCCCAGTGCTAGTGTGTTGTAGATGTAGCAGTCTGAATGAGTTGCAGTCACGGATTGCAAGTCGCAACGTAGGACAGCTTCGATCACTCCCTTGGTGGAGTGTAACCAATTTGGGACTCGTCGAGTTGTGCCACTTCGAACGACAGCAGGAAGGTGTCGCATGTTCAAGGTGACAATCCTTGCGTGCCACAGCTAGGGCTTTCTGACCGCACCATGCGGCATTCAGATCACCTGCTCACGCGCACGTGACAGGGCCCCCTCAATCGGGACCCCTCTGGCCACACCGAACGCACTGGACCGTATCGCGGACAAGATGGACATCTGACGCTGCTCTCTTCATGCCGTCACCGTCTGAAGACGCCTCGTTGGTAGCCGTACTCTGATCCCTGCACGTTGTCCGAGGGCGCCCACACGTCCCTTGAGAAAGTGCCCGGAGACCAGTGGCCTCCAGTGGGCAAAGGGACTGCACACAGCTGTGGGTGCGTCTTCATCAGCCTGCAACATGACCTCGCAGCACATACGGAAGATGTGGCAGGCGGACCGAGCTAGCAGCCTGCGCGCGTCTGACACCTTGTGCTGACAGGCGACCCACGCGCACCACTGTGCATCGTCCGTCCGTGTCAAAGTCTGTATAGCTGAACTCGATGTTCGCCGTTGCGCTTGGAGCGCTACAGTTGGCAGCAGCTAGGAGCAGTACTCTACCTGCTAGTGGATAGTAACCTGCAGCCGTCCTGATACCGCGCGCGCTGGCGCAGCATCGATGCCATCAACCTCCTATAAGTCACACCGGTACTTTCGTGCTCGCGCTGTGCGTTTCTGCTGCCTGCTCTGGCTGCACAGCTCTCTGCTGCCCGACCCACGTGCGGCAAGGACGAACTGAAGAGGCCCTGCCGAAGAGAGCCTATCGGGGCGGCCTGTACAGACGAGGTTCACTCTCTATTTAGACGCATGTCGTCCGGTCCAATTAGCTTCTGACTGCTTTGACGGTCGGATGTCCTGCGTGGGCCGAAGCGTCACATGTGCACTTGGCACCAGGCTCTGGTTTAGCAGAGCCCACCAGTCCAGGTGTGAGCATCGAGTGGGGTTGAACTGGACACCCAGCGAGTGCATCACAATGTGGTCTCACTTGCAGGTTCAGCGGGTTCAGGCGACGAAGCGAGGTGCACAGCATGCACACCGCCATGAAGTTGCTGGCTCTGGCCACCATGGCAGCCCCAGCCCTAGCCGCGTGCCCACTCGTGTTTCAGCAGAATTTCAATAAGTATGGATCGGGCATCAAAACGTACACAGAGGCGGGCGTGAGGTCCGACTTCCCTCTCACAAAGGGCCCCTTCAAGATGCTTGGCAGCGGGGGCACCTGCAAGATCAAGGACTCCACCATGCAGACATCGTTCCCCAAAGGTCAGTCCTCTCGGATCCTACATCGTTCCGATTGCGAAGATGCTCACAGGCGCGTGAGAGGTCTGCGCTATCTAGCTCACCTGCAAATGTGCTATGTGCTTAGCAGGGGCGGCTCAGAGCATGTCGTCCAGCGCTGATTTTCCGCTCTCCGTATTTGCACTCCTGATCCGCATGGTCTATAGCAAGGTGGAGCCGCGGTAGTAGCTGGCTACCTGGGCACAGCTCCGACGTGGAGCCGTGGGGCGTGTGGGCAGAGTTCTGCGAGTTCCCAGGCAGGTGTGAGGCAGAGGTCTTGGCTCTGAGACATGTGCAGACGCCCACCGCCGCAGTCTGGTATCAGGAGGCGATCTACTGACCTCTCATCCAGTTTGTATACTTGCTTTCCTGATCGGGGTCATGGCTTGGGCCCGGTCCCTGCAGAGCGCCGGCAGCAGCTGCACTAGCAGTGACTGCGGTGCTTGGGCGTGCAGCCAGTGTGCACTGTCACTGCACATGCGCCAGCATACACAAGGACCCAAGTGTAGCAGCACAGCTGCGCTGATGATCTTGCGGCAGCTGCCTTCTGGGCAGTCTTGTCATTGCTCAACCAGTACTGCGAGAGCCACGAACAGCACTGTCAGCATGCACGCAGATGTGTCGCTTAGAGCACTGCTGCATGCGACCTTCGCGGACAGTACGTGGGTAAATTACGTGGTGCCTTTCTGAGCAGCGATTGTGCTTGAGGCAGCGAATGGTGCGCATGCACCAAAGCGCACAGCATGACTCGAGGGCGGCTGCACAGGTAAGATCCTCGGATACGCTTCCGGCGTGACCTTCTTCAGCAAGTTTGCCAAGGAACCAGATGAAGCCACCATGGAGTATGACGCGTTCTTCTCCAAGGGCTACGACTGGACTCTGGGAGGCAAGATGCCCGGATTCTGCGGCTACGGTGTGTGTTCTGACGTGCTCCAAGTCTGAGAAGCCTGAATGACATGACCAAACACTGGTCGTTGCCAGGTCATCAATCCGCCAGGTCATCAGGTCAAGCAGGATGTGACCATCTTGGTAGCCTCCATCACGTGTGCGGGGGGTCCATGCCCTCATGGTTTCAGACACACGTACTGGCGATCCGGGCCTTCCGCTTTGTCTCACAGCAGCCCCGCCCTACAGATTGCCCAGTCGGCTGCTCAAGTGTTCCCAGGAGTCGTGGGTTCAGTGCTCGCCTGATGTGGAGGAGTGGTGGTAAGATGGTCACGTATGCGTACTACCCTGACAAGCCCAACAGCATCAGGTGCGGCGAGGACTGGAAGTGGGACGATCGTGGCAACTGGGCTGCCCTCCAAACCGGCAGGTGGCACCGCATCCGACTGTACATCAAGGTCAACAGCGTCGGTACGTGACCATCAGGCTCCGGTGTCAGCTGGCTGCACAGCGCTGCCCAGGCGCTCTGTGGCCCCAATTGATGTCACAACACCTGGGTTCCCACAAAGCAGCCATATGGCTGATCTCGCTGCTTGAAGAAGTGGCAGATCGAGCCGGTCGTAAGCTGCCAAGCTTGCTGGAGTTGCAATAGGCTGTGCATTGCCATGTTGTGCCGTCATCCAGATGCCAAGGAGGCATCTACGCCTCTGCCAGTAGTTGCGCATGCTGGCAGGGCTGCCTTGCGCCGCTCATACGCAGCACGCACGTTTGGTCTGCAATCGTGAGGGTCGGGTGTCAGGTTGCCGCTGCTACAACTGCTGCAGCCGGAAAGCTGCGTGCACGCGTTCAAGCCTCGGAAAGGCATGTGCTTCAGGTGACACCAAGTCATGGAAGCTTTGCAGACTGTCGTCTTGCTGTGCAGCATGAATGCTTGGGCAGCTGCAGCTGACATACAATGAGCTGGTACACTGCGTCACTGCACATTTCTCTTTTCCCAGGTTGCTCCTGGAATTGTCAATGTCCATGCGGATACGGCCGGTATGTCGAAGTCTACATACATACATACATACTACATACTACTGGTGATTCAGAGCAGTACTCGTCTCGCAGTGAACGGTAGGGCTGTCAAAGACGGGATCTCAATGGCTTGGCTTGACGGTCAGCTGGTCTTGGACAAGCGGGACATCCCGTGGCGGTACAACTCGGCCTTCAAGATTTCCAGGGCCTACATCACTACCTATGTTGGAGGGTCTGACCCCAAAACGTTTGCGCCAAACCAGGACCAGTACATATGGTGCGCAGCTGGCCGCTTTCCAGTCGCTGCACAGCAAGCCACTGCCCTGTGCCACCCCTGGCTCTGTATGGGCATGTTCACCTGCTGTTCCAATTGTCTGACACATCGGTGCGCTGCTCAGAGCTGCATACCTCCCGGCGGCTGCGTCCCGCGAACTCAGTCACCAGAAGGTGACTCACTGCGTTTCAGCGTACGTCTGTGTGCTTCCTGCGCTCAGTAAACCTGGTAATATCAGTGATATGCATGTGTTACGATGTTGACTGGATCCGCGCACGCTTTGATTTGTAGGCAACTAGTGCTCTTCAGAGACGGTCCGCTCCACCATTCTGACGAATTCGCCGTGCAGGTATGACAACTTCAAGGTCTGGAGCAACAGATGTCCGCCAGGTGCAGATGGGGGTGCAGCGCCGGCCGGCTTGTCTCGCTCGCCGCAGCCAGCCCCAGGTGTGCTCACCTTGTCAAATGCAAGCAAGAGTCAACGCCAGACAGTGCATGTGACACAATCCAGTCTATTTATGCACACCTCACAACAACGGTCAAACCGACATGCAGCAGATGCTGCTTCGGGTATCGGCCAGCGCCGGCAGGCACATACTCGCCCTGCAGACATGGTTGCATCTAGAATACCTCGTGGCCTGCCTGCATTGACACCCGCTCTTGCTGCAGCGCCTGCCCCGGCTCCAGCCCCTGCTCCCAGCCCAGCCACCGTCCCTACCCGTGGTGGAGGCCCTAGCGCTGCAAACCTTCCAAAGCGTACGTGTCGCCCAGTCTCCTGCAAGCCTCATCGTCTGGTGTGCTGAGACTCATCTGGTGGGCTAGCACATGCGCGATGCATGTGGCATCGCATTGGGAGCAGTTGGCTCCCGAATCTGGCAAACTCTCATGGCCTGCAAACATGTGACCTATTGATGATGCACGCGGCCAGTCCTGCTCACATCATGATGCGATCCGACATCGTCATCCAACATTTGTCAGGCTGATGACATCATACTGTCATCCAACATCGTCCGCATGGATCTGCAATGGTTGCTGTCAGGGTTGTCCACGTTGCTCCTCTGCACGTGAGTCCCGTGTCTTACTTCGCTCGTGTGTACAGCCTGCCTGGCGAAGCAAGCAGCATATTCCATGCCAAGGACGGGCAGCACAGCGCCGGTCAGAGGTGCACAGGCGCTACAGACTGTCTGTTGCAGTGTTGGACACACATGAGCGGAGCATCATGCACCTGCAACACCACAGTCTGTGCCCAGCCATGTCAAAACGCCTTTCAGCATGGCACTGCAGTAAAGCTGATCGTCAGCCTCTGTGGGTACTGAAGAGGGACAGTGCGCAGGCACCGGAAAGTACACGATGTTCCAGGGAGAGCCAGGTTGGGACATTGTGCGAGGAGATATCTCGACTGTCCGGCCAGGAGGCAGCATTGCTCAGCGTCCTGCCCTCTGTGCGGCCGCCTGCGACAAGCAATCGGGCTGTGTCGCCTTCACAATCTACCTCAGCGCCTGCTACCTGAAACGCAACTCCGGCGCGTTATCAACCTACACACGAGCCACCACGAGCAGCAAGTGGAGGTGGCTGTACTTTCACGAAAGTGCGTGCTCGCTCTGCATGCACACATACATGTGCTGCAAGGAGTCGCCAAGAAGGAGGCGAGACTGCAGGCGCACCACGGGGCACGCGCGGCTAGGCGCAGAGCTCCCCGAGTCCTTGGGCTATAGCTTGCAGCTCAGTGGCATTGTGACAAGGCGTCAGGCTCACTTGGAAGGGCATGGTGCTGTACTGCTGTCACGAGCTCCATTGACCTCATGTCCATGTATGAGCACATGTGTCCAGGCCTATCTGAGTAGTGCAGTGGTACGCACAAGGAGGGGCCATACAGCAGTGAGCAGGTGACTGCATGCAGGCACAACGATCAGGGCGCCCACTAGCACACCAGTCGTCGCCCCCTCGACGGCCCCACAGGCCGCTGACGCTCCTGCCTCGCCGAAGTCGCCGACTGCGCCTCTAAACGTTAATTTTGTTTCGGAGACGGAATTTTCCGGGCCGAATGGGATGTGTGGCACTCTGAACATTTCAAACCCTTCAACGCTGACCTGCAAGACTTGGGTTGTCACAGCGGACCCCAATCTCCGGGTGCGCATACATCTCTTGCAAGCGCAGATCAGCAATCAGCATGCTCCAAGCAGTCTTGTACATAACTGCAGTCAATGCGGTGAACAAAACCTGCGGCAGACTGTCGTTGATGAGCCTACGCCTTGATAGTCCGGGCAGCTGACGGCATGCAGAAGTGCATGGGACACCTGCTCCCAGTCCTGTGACATGGTCCCAGCTGTCAGATGTCGATTGCCGAGCGTTCTTCTGGCTGTCAGGGCATGGGCGGGGCAGCAGTGCGCCATGACTGGTGCAGTGCAGCTGCTTGAGGCATGCATCCAGGCTACCCAATCGATAGACGCAGACCGTTGTGCTGCTAGCCGACTGCACAGCTACACCACAGTCACACCACCCGCCGATTGCTACCCGTGCGTGTTACCCAGCGCACTTGGCTTGCTGCAAGTGTGGCGTGTCTTGCCTCTGCTATCAGAGGATGTCTGCTGCATGTCCAGGAGACCGCCTCGATACTGCTGGTCCTCACAAGTCCACGCGGCATATATCAGCGCTGTGCCTGACCATGCTCTGCTGTCGCGTGCGCTGTCAGCGCAGTGCCATGTGTTCTGATGGGCCGCCTATTTTTGTTGCACTTGACCTCGTGGCCACTTGTGTTCGCAATCCTAAAAGCTCTTGTGGCTGCAGCACATATCTGGGCAGGGCATCAAGACAGGCAACCTGGTGGCAGGCTCCAGGGACTGGGAGTGGCGGAACGTGGACACCGAGGCTCACGTCATAGGCCCTAGACAGTCACTCACATCCAGGATACCGACTCTGTGCGTACGCTACGACGATCCGGGCCGATCCTTCTCCAAGAACCTCGTCCAGAACTTAATTCCCATGACGGGTACCTGCGAGGCGTAAGCCTGAGCGTCTGCGTGTCTTCCCACATCTGGCGGAGAGCCGCCCAATAGTAGATCCAAGTGTTCTCAACTAATCTGATGGCTACTGCTACCCATGCCTTCATGTGTGACGTTCCTTCTCTAGCGAGCTGTAAGTGAGAGATAGCAGATATTCGATCATGGCAGCAGCGGCCATCTGGTGCGATGCAGAACCTGTACAGGCAACCGTCCAGGCAGGACCGGGCCGGTTGCCTGTATAAGTTTTGACAGGCAGTGGTGGCAGAAGGATGATGCTCCAAGTGTCGAGATCCTCAGGAAAATTTTGAGATTGAGTGAAGAGTGCGCTGCTCACCACCAGCGACGTCTCCTGCACATGCTCAGGATTGGGCTCCCGGTTGGCTCTGTCACCTTGCAACATCATGTCGGAGAGCGTCCTGAATGAGAGGGTCTATGAGTTGCTCTTGATAGCAGGTGAGCGCACTCCGTCCTCAGGTCCAGGTGTCAAGCTCTGGCTCCAGCCGAGGCTGTCCACGCCTGTTGTACGCGCTCTACTCGGGGGCGTGCAAGCACCAGGTTGCATGCGCATGTGTTGCCGGCTGATTCCGACACCTCAGGTGACCTGTATACCCACTTCCTACCTTTTGTCGTCATGCACGCTGCAGCAGACCCACGGCCGCCTGCACAAACAGCCTGGTTGCAATCTCGTCCGCATCGCCAAAGAGCCGCAGCCCATGGGCACCCCTGTCGCCTTTCCCAGCCCCTCTGACAGCCGGGAGTCTGTCTTCGTGGTGCAGAAGGTGCTCAGCTATGATCGTTGCGCAGACCCCCCTGCAGGCACGAGTGGCGGGTCACTGTCAGCTCATGCATGCGTGCCGCAGTGGACTTGAAGCATGCGTCAAGTCCAGGAATCAATAACAGGGTGGCGGCACACCACCACGCACAGCGTTCAGGCCTTGACAGCATCGAAAGTCATGACGGCTCTGCTGCCCGATGTTCACAAATGACGCGTTTTCGCCTCAGCGACGTTGCTGAGGCATGCAGGTACCGCAGCACATGCTTATAGAACCGCCCTTGGCCACGCAGATCTGACCACTTCGAGTCTCTTGTGCATAAGACCGGTCTCGCAGGAGCACTTGCTTCTGGCAGGCACATACAAGGCCGATGGCAGGGCGCACCACCAGTACGGGCAGCAGCGCAGTTCAGTGCCGCAGCGAGTGGAGGGGTCGTCTGCACTCAGCTTGTTCTGTAGCCTGATCTGCTGCTTCAGGCGGGCTGACACGTGGACAAGGCAGTCCTCAAATCGGCGCACGTCCATGTCGGGATGTCCGAGGTGAGGAATCGCCGCTGGAACGCCAAGGCTGACAAGCGAGTCAACACTTGCCGCCCCTGGAACGGGCTGCACCTGGCGCTCGCATGCGTCCCCCCTCAGTCGTTCCACAAGCGGCCCGCACGTCATAATCGCACAGGCCGCGAACTTGCACAGGGTGTTGTCGACGGTTTCCCACTCCCTCTGCACAAACACTTGTGATTCGAGCACCGAGACCACGACGGCAGTATCAGCTGATGCGTGCATATGCATCCCCAATCTGCAGCACTGCACGCTGCCATTCTCGAACGCGCTGCTGTACCAGCAGTCGCTCTTGCTGGGCAGGGTGGGTTGCACACGTGCGTGCAGGTGGTCGCCCGGTCGAGATGCCGCACCTCTCTGTTTGGAGAGCTGTCCGACCAGCTGGGGTGCACGAGAGAGTGCATCGTGAGCTGCCGCAAGGCGTCCAAGAACTGGATGAAGTTGAGGGTGTGCATGCCGTCAGAGCAGCGTGACTGGAAGGCACCATAGACGCCGTCCTGGGAGGAGCACTTGTTGAAGACGTGATCGATGTCGCACGCGTGCAGCCCCCGGCATGCCTGCATCAGGGCACAGGGCTGTCAGCGCTGCAGCGCAATCGCTGCGCAGCCTGTGATAGCATTCGAGCGTCGCCGTTTGAGGCTAGCTGTGTGAGCTGTTGCGCCCTCTCTCGGCTCAGGTACCGGGCAGCACAGGTAGACGTGTCTGGAACTCGGGCGGCACGATGTGCCGCGCACGCACCGTTTTGCTGCGGCAGGCGTCGCCGTCATTGGCCTGGAAGGGCCGCTCAAGCATCTTGCCTACGCGGCGGCGCTCCTGGTTCCAGTGCAGACCAGCGTCAACGACCAGCTTGTGCCAACTCTTGCGGTCCATGCGGAGTACGCCAAATCGCCCTGCGAATACATTGTACCGACGGAAGACCAGCTTCAGCGCCTGTGTGATGGGTTCCTGGTGCGCTGTCTTCAGAGCCAGCAGCGTGGAGCACACATCCACGGATCGCAGTGCCGAGAACGGCGGCAACCTGCCCATTGACGTCACCTGCACGGTGTTCAGTGGTGAGCAGCTGGCAGTCGCGGTAACAGGCGTAGCAAAGGGACAGGTTGAGCGTGCTGAGCAGAGCCTGGACACGCGCTGCCTCGCACCCGGAAGAAGTTGACATGCAGATCGCACTGCTGCCTCCGGGAGATCTCAAAGAGGAGCTCAACGAAACCTGCAAATTGTAACTGCTGCCCCCCCAAGATGCTGCCACGCGTGCTCCACACTCGCTGCTGCAGCGCCTTGCTTCGCGCCACCGCAACATGGCTGCCCCGCGTCTGAGAGTGGTCCATGATCCCTGTGTCCTCTAGCAGCTCCTTCAGCTGGTACTGGTCCAGTCCGTGCCCAGAGGGACCCCCGGCCCCCACGTACAAGTAGTCCACATAGATGTTGTACAGTGGGTCACCTGCAGAAAGCGTCCGTCAGTCAATCGCAGGCGGAGGCCACATGGAAATCGATCAGTCCGTCCACGTGAGCAGATACTTGGCAGTCAGCGCCGAATGGGACTGCCACGTGCCGGCGCTGAGAAGAGAGGCGCACCGATTCGCATCGCTGGCGTCGGCCAGGCGCCACCTTGCAGGATGTCCAGCTTGCGACCCTTGGGGTTGTATACACCGCGCCCAACGGGAAGCACAGCAGCAATCTCGGTGTGATAGTACACCATGAAGTCGTTCAGGGGCAGGTAGTCAGACTCGTCTGTCATCGCTCGGTGGAACTCGCCCCGCAGATGCTTCTCTCTGAGATGTGCGTCAATGCCACTCTGCACGGCCACGCCCGCGTTTATACGCACAGATGGCAGGCCTTCGAAGCATGGCTTGCAGGCATGCAGGCCTGACCTTCGCTGCTGCCCAATATGCGGATACATCCAAGTCCTGAGACGGGGCAGCGAGGCGTACCAGCTCTCCCAGGTCACAGAGTATCTGACTGAACTGCTGGAAGGTCAGGGAAGGCGCCTCCCCGTCGTCAGCCTCCAAGTCGTACGCTCCCTGTGCATCTGCCGTGTTGGACACCGCATGCTGCAGGCAGGGAGCCCTGTCAGAAGCCCTTGGTAGTCAATGTGAGGGCTGGTAAGAGCAGGTCTGACTCGCGGTGCCCAGGCCACTTTGACTGCAGGGAATACTCCTGCAGGATTGCAGTCGAGGATCTGGTGGTTCAGGCCGACGTACCGCCCAGAAGAGACGGTACACCAGGACAGGGTCGAATGGCCCTCGCGGACATCCGCTCTTGGAACCTCCGACTTCCGGCCCATGCTGTCGCATAGCTACGTCGCAGGAGACTGGACAGAACGTTCATATCCCGCAGTTATCTTGCTCTGTGCGGCTGGTGCTGCTGGGCTTCCCGCGTACGTGTGTCAAACCTGAAGCTTGCGACCCAATGAGACCCAATGAGCCCCGGACTGCGGCAATGTGTCGTGCATCGCTGGTGCATTTGAAACGCTCATGTGCGCTGTCGTATGCTTTGCGTGCCCTCGTGTCGGCACACCTGTACACATCTGCCGAGGCTGCCGGGACTCTTCAGATCATGACGCGTCAGCCAGAAGTGGCCACTTCTGGCATGGTGCATGTCCAGCAGATCTGCTGCCGGATTGACAGCTTTCGCTCAGCCTACGAGCCCCAGTCAAAAAGCTCGATGCTGTGATGAGTACAACATCACGCGGAGCCGCCGGAGGCTGTCTCTTGCGTTGCGGGGCGCCCGCCGCTCTGTGCACACTGTGCAGGGGGCAGGACGGCATCCTGCCCCCTGTTCCGGCGAGCTGCACTTCAGGCGCTCTCCTCGGGTGCAGCAACTGAGCTACAACCGCCGAGTGCTGCCAAGGGACTTGTCGCTGACTCGATATTGACCATATGCCAGGACGCTGGGTCCCAAGCGATGTGTCGGACTGCACGCCTCACAGGGAAGGCAACAGGGAGCCACTCTGCGGCCGAGGGCTGCTGCACAGAGGGGGGACTGTCGACGCAGCGCTGCGACCAGAACTATCCCAGAGTCCTGGCTTTTTCGCTGAGACAGTTGGCTGCGGCAGATAGGGTACCGCATCGGTGTTCAGCAGACCATAAGCTGCACAGTCGCAGCAGGACAGGCCCACCCGTATGACCATACGAAGCGCATGACGCGTCCTACCCTCTATACTCCCCCTTGGGGGTTCACAGCCATCACATCGTCGCAGCCATTTTGAGGAGTCACTTCTGGGCCCCTGTCCTGTCTCGCTTTTGACCGAGGGGTACAGCGGGAAAGAAATCACAACGGAGTGCTCTCAGACTGAGCTGAAGGGGCACCTTTCTGCACGCACTGCCTACGCAGCTCGTACGACTGGGCACGTGCGCCCGATGTCAAGCAGCCACCACACGTGGACGAGCACCAGCCAGGCAACGACCGAGAACCGGGCGCCCGGCAGTTCCAACAGGCCGCGCCCCAGCAGCATCGTCGACTGGTCGACGGTGCCCCGGGCCGTCTGGGCCCATGGCGGCAGCTGCCGCACTGCGGGCACAGTCGCGAGGGACCGGAACACGAGGCGGTCGTCCGGGTGCGAAACCAGGGAGGAGCTGTCGGGCAGGTGGACGGCACTACCAAAGCGCTCAGCGTGGGCGTCGCGGCGCACGACGGCGCCGCTCGACTGCGCGGCGGGGCGGGGGCGGTCGGGGGTGGGGTGGTGACTGGGCATGTCGATGACGACCTCGTGCAGGGAGCCGTCGGGGGTGGAGAGCGCCGCGCCGTGGGACGTGGGGAGTGCGGGCGGTTGCGCCGTCGATGCGATGTAGCTCTGCAGCGACTCCTTCTCCAGCTGCAGCGCGTGCACCTGGTCGCGCAGGGCAGGCACCTGTGTTGCGGTGGTCGCCTGCACCGCGTGCCAAAGTTTCGACATCTGGCGTCGTCGACGAGGTTTGAGGACTGTGCCGCTGAACTCCAGGGGCGTCCGTCCCTGCCACAGCTTACAGACACACGACTTGCCCTTGACGAGCGCGTGTCAAAGGTGTCTCGACTCATGACCTGCTCGACTCCTAAAGCTGGGCCGCTACGCAGATACTGCAGCACACACTTGACGCGGCCGGAGTGCAGCCACTCGTCCCCGTAAGAAGGGAGCGGCAGAGTGCAACGCCACCGGGCAGCGAAAAGAACATGACAGAGCGCGAGCGCTCACTGTTGTGTTCCAGGAGGAGACAGACAGTGGTCCAGCACGCGACAGGCTGTGCAAGTGCGGGCAGCGAGACGGCAGCGAGACGGCAGGGCCCGGGAAGGCGGCGCACGTGGTTGCGGGCGTCGCTCAGGTGCTTGCTGGCGACGGCGCAGACCGCGAGGATGCTGTCTCGGAGCTGCGCCGCGTGGCCAAGGATGTCAGCGAGGCCCGCCGCCTCCCCCAGCAGCGGGTCCCAAGCAGCCTCGTCCTCAAGGGCCTCGCTGCCGCTCATCAGGCCCGCAAGCACTCGCACCGCAGAGGCAGCCTCCACCAGCACCTCGGTCAGCTGGACCAGGCACCTCGCGGTGCGCTCTGCGTCGCCGCCGCTCCCGCTCGCAGGCCGCCCGCCCTCGCCCCCTTGAAGCGTGTGTGCATCGGACGAGGGACAGTCGCCGCTGCGCGCTATGTCTCGCGTCGCGTCTGACGCTGCAAGCTGGGCTTCGAGGTCGCGGACGTGCTCGCCAGCTGCGAGCAGGCCCTCGCGGGCCTCCAGCAAGTCGTCCGTTGCCTTCTGCGCAGCAGCCTCCGCGAGAGTGACCGCTGCAGCAGCCTCTGCTCGCACACGCTCGATTGAGTCCGGTGTGCTGTCTGCGCCCGCGCTACGCGCCTCGGCAGCTGCCAGCGCCGCCCGCGCTTCTGCAAGGTCGCGAGCGAGGCTGTCCGCACGCGCCGCGCCATCGGCGTGTGCGCAGGCCGACACGAGCGCCTCGTCACGCTCAGCCGTGACGGCGCTGACGCAGCGCCGCGCCTCTGTCAGCTGCTGCTCTGTGAGTTCCATCGACACCTCGAGGCCGAGGATGACGCCCTGCGCTGCGTCCGCGTCCTGCTGGCACTGCTGCGCCTGCGCGGTAGCTGCCGCGCAGGCATCCGCCTGCCGCTGTGACTCCGCTTCCAAGCCCTTGATCTGCACAGCAGCTGTCAAGTGAGTCACTGCGTTGAGCGTGGCCACCAGAGTGTGGGTGCCGTAGACGAACTCCGCCACTCTGCTCGCCTGCACTGCGTCTTGCACGCCTGGCGGCAGTGCCTGCAGTGACAGTGTCACTGACACAGCAGCACGTGCCAACCGTGACGCCAAGCTGCAGTCGACTGCAACAGAGACTGCCTTGGCGCGCGAGCGCTGAGGATCGGCACCAGGTGGCTCTCCCACGCTTGTTCGGTGCTTGCATGCTCGATAGGTTCCCCTTGCCGGGCGCAGAAACCGAGGTGACAAGAGCAGCTCAGGCCATGCAATCCAGCAGGGCACGCATGTGGCAGGCCGTGCAGCACGGGCGAGCCCCCACCTCAGCGTCTCGTTCGTCCAGAGAGGCCTGCAGCTGCGCAGCAGTACCCTGCAGTTTGGCGAGCGCCGGTGAGGCAGCTGACTCGCTGTCCCTCAACTCAGACACCTCCGCCGCGCGCCGCTCCACCTCGCGCTCCAGCTCTGCCACCTGCAGGGCAGTAGAACCGGCAGCGGCCTGCGCCGCCAGGCCCTGGGCGACCTCGAGCTGGAGCGCAGCCTCCGCTGCGTCGTGCGCTGCGCCGATTCGTTCGACCTCCGCCGCCAGCGCCTGCGCGCGGCCCTCTGCGTCTGTCATCGCATCTTGCAGGCGGGTGATGACGCCGTCTGAGTCCTCACGATGACTGTTGAGCGCCCGCTCGGCTGCCTCAGCGCCTGCACTCGAGCGCAGAGTCGTCAGTGGGCAAGCATGTGGCCGAGGGTTGGTGTGCAACCCGGCTGCATCTGCACCAGCTCCCCACCAACGGCAGACTCACGTACTGTTACATGCGTGGAGCAACTTGAACTATCGATGCGGACTGAAGCGCTGGTCTCGAAGGGCCCTACCTCAACACCTACCTCAACACGCT
>JAULKP010008417.1:0-14430 GCA_032356005.1 Ulothrix subflaccida
GAGGCGCCCCCGTCGAGTGAGAGGTCACCCGACATGCTGGAGAGGGACAGACCGTGGGAGCGGGTGGACAGGCTGGAAACACTGGCGGCGGGTGTGGCCGGTCGTGAGAGCGGTCGGGACCGGCCGGCGCTGCGCCCCTCGAGCACGGGAGTGACAGAGAAGCCGGCCGCTGAGGGCTCGGTTGCAGCAGGGAAGGTGAAGTCCTCTGCTTCCACCACTTCAGCGTCGCCTGTGCCCACGCCGCCGTGAGTACGCACACCGCGGCCAGTCAATTGGGCACATGTGCTTGCAGTGTAGAGCCGCTGCTGCGCTCAGCTCCCTGACTGGTCTGCACTACCTGTGGATTCGCGTTTATCTCCATGGGTGCAAGGTCATGCGCAGTCCAGGCCGCCAATGTGATGAGCAGGCAAGAGTTCGAGCATGGCACTCCATCAGCACAGGCAGTTGGGCAGTGGCTCACATGCATGCAGATCATGCATGCAAGTCATCCATGTTACTGACAGGGCCATGGAAGACCGGGCCTCTGCTTCGTAGGAGCTGTCCAGATGACAGGTGCGTGCTGCACTCGAACTCGCAGCATGCCGACATGTACAGAGGTGCACAGACAGGTCACTGCATCTGTACCGCCTCTGCTTCTCATCACGAGGCTGCAAGCAATCTATGGTCTCGACCAGCAGTGCTCACCTGAAGATTCCTTCTCAGGTGGCTGTTGTGACGGCGGCGGCTGCCGCAGGGCTGCAACGCCCGCTGCTTGAATCTTCGCAATGGCTTCCTGGTCCGCTGTCTGCAGGCCCGGGTCGATACAATCGCTGCCGTCGGACTCTGACTGCTCCTCTGCCGACGCATAGGAATCATCAGAGCTGAGCGAAGCCGCCTGGTTGGAGGACGCATATCGAGAGGAGGCAGCAGGTACGCTGCGGGGCTTGGGCATTCGAGGTTCAGGTAGCCCCTTCGCTTGAACATGTGCCGTCAGGTCCTACAGGTGCAGGCACAGAAGTCGAGTTCACATGCCGCCAGTATTCTGAGCGAAGCTAGTATGGCACCGCTCCTTGAAGGGGCGGCCTGGTTTCAGGGACTGGACAGGGCCGATGGCCGCCATGCCGCCTTTGTCCTGTGTCACACGGTCTTTCTGCTGCGCTGCAGTCTATCGCCCGTGCTGGGTGTGGCAAAGCCAGATTGGCCCACACTCTGCGCCGGATCTCCTGCAGAATGCTGACCATATACGCCGGACGAGCTGCCGACCCACCGAGCAGCCGAGTGTACGCGCGACGGATGGTCTCCTTCGCATCTGTACCACTGGACAACCTCCTCACAGCTACTGCACGGTGACGAGGGCGTGCAAACCGCTGTGGCGCACAGAAGATGCTACAAAGCGGCACACAAGAGCGCCTGCAGG
The DNA here is from genome assembly GCA_032356005.1 of Ulothrix subflaccida. Taxonomy (NCBI): domain Eukaryota; kingdom Viridiplantae; phylum Chlorophyta; class Ulvophyceae; order Ulotrichales; family Ulotrichaceae; genus Ulothrix; species Ulothrix subflaccida. The sequence continues at coordinate 1,397 of JAULKP010008417.1, forward strand.
CTGCAAGGACAACTGTCTGGACTCTGGCGAATTGCAGCCGCCCCTGCACCCAGTAGGGTGTACTTGCTCTCTGTGTATCAGTGCGCGCCCTGGCCCCGCTCACTCACTCTGGGCACAAGTGAGCACTGCGAGCTCGAAGGACGTGTGAGTATGCTGTGCTTCTGCAAGGGTGCTGCATACCTTGACTCTCGGAGCCTGCGGGCTCGTCTTTGCGGCTGATGGTGCTGCTGAAACCTCCCGGCCCTGGTGTGCGGTATCTATCGATTGCCCTCCTGGGACTGCCGCGTGGGACGGCACACTCTACAGGCCGATGCGTTGTAAGCAAGCTTACCAGCAAGGTGTCGGACCAGGCATGTGTACTCGGAGATCCAATGCAGAGACAAGTCTTTGCACGTGTCCATCAGCTTCGAGATACGTGGGTGGGTTGATGCACGGACAGCGGCCGTCGAGCTCTGTACAGTACACACACCCAGCAGACCATCCGACGTAGACAGGGGACAGTAGCGCACCAGTGAGATAGACCGCCTGGGGATGGGGTCGCTCAAGCTGCCTGCAGAGGAGGTGCTGCGGCGAGCAGGGCGCGACACATCAGCGTTCCTCGCAGGTGTCGGCGGCGCCTGTGCGCGGTGCACATCGCTGCCTGCGGCTTCTCGCGAGAAGGACCGCTGCGGCCGTGTGCGGACCGCGCCCACCTTCCGGGAGCTCTCCGTGTGCACGCTGCGCAGGCTGGTCCGTGTAGACGCCTGGTCGTTCGCCTCCGCTTCTGCCCTGTGACCCTGCCGCCGCCGCCGTTGCGCACCCTGGCCGGCAGCTGCAGTAGCCTGCTGGCGTCTAACCCTGCTGGCCAAGCGATCGCTACACTGGGACTTCTGCTCGCAGACGGACCCGGGGTCTGTGTGCTGGCCGCGCCTAGCGGCGTGCCTGATCCCATGCGCGGACATCGTGCTCTCCTCGCGCTCATCTGCAACCCTGACATCTGCCACGGACGGCGGCTGCTGCTTGGTCTGTGCCAGCTGCAGGGCGGCCTGGACGGCAGCGATCACCTCTGGGCTGAGTGCGGCAACCGCAGGCTCCCCAGCTGCTGCGCCCACCTTGCTCCACGGCGCCGTCATTGTCTCCATGGTCTGGCTGATCACTGAGCGCATGCAGAACATGGCCATCAGCTCCCACACTGCCGTGCTGCCCATGAGCCCCCCCGCCTGTCCCGCTGTCAGCACCCGGGGGAACAGGCTCGCGAGCCCCTTGCCCTCGGCCATCCCGGCGCTGCCCCCGGCATCCGCTTTCGGGCTGGCAGCGTCCGGCGCAGCGTCCGGCGTGTCGGGCACAGGCAAGGCCTGCTCGGCGCCTGCTTTCAGCCGGCGCGCAATGCCTGCTGACCCGGTGATCGCGCTCTGCTGTGCTGCGCGGTGCGCCGTCACCTCGCGCAGCTCGATGAGCGACTCGTTGATGCGCTCAGCGATGCCACCAGACCGTGGTGCGCCACCCTTGTCGGCAGCACGCCGGGTCGGACCCCTGGCACCCCCCCCCGGCTGTCGCTGCCTCTGGCGCTGCTGCAGCTCTGCTCCTGTAGCATGGTGCTGGAGCGGCCCGTGCGCCGCATGGGCGTGAGTTTCACTGTACATGCTGTCGCTGCCCGCTGAAGGCGGCCGCGCATCCTCCCGATGCAGACGCAGGTCCTCGACAAGCATACCGGAATCGCCGGTGTGCCGAGCGACAGGCGAGCACGCGCTGTGCTGTTGGTAGCCTTGGGCGTACACGTGCTGTTCAGGCGCCGGGCCGCGGTGGTGCCCGCCTGGCCCCCCAGGCTGCGGCTGGTGCGGGGTGCCTGGCGGACTCCAGGCGAGAGCCTCACAGCCATGGGGGGACGGCGGGAGTGGGGGCTGGCTGTATGCGGGCGAAGAAGGGTGCGCAAAGTGCGTACACGTGTGATGTCTGCAGGTCCCGGACGACCACTGTTCGTCGCCGAGGTTGGCGTACACGAGCGGAGCGGGGTGCATTGCGGCTTGTGGCCACGCGCTCTGCCTTGTGGGCGTGCGCGGTGCGACGACGGCGCTCTGAGCACGCCCATGCTGCGCGCTGGGCGCTGCATCGCATGGCTGCAAGGTCTCTGGGAGGGCATGGTGCGGGGACGAGGCAGAGCGCTGGAGGAGGGCTTGGTGGGCGCCGGGGGTTGCGGCGCCGTGCTGCAGGTGGCGCGCGATGGAGGGTCCGTGGTCACACAGGCGCAGCGTCACGCTTGCTGTCGCGACTGCGACGCCAAAGGCGTCGTATAGCGTGACGGAGTCGGCCGGCTGGCCTGCTGCGCTGCCATCAGTGTCGAGTGTGTGCGAGAGGCTCAAGCCGGCGGTGCCGGCACCAAGCAGGCGAGGCTTGGCAGGATTGGCTGCATCGGTGTAGAGAATGTACAAGGGTAGCTGCAGTCCAGATTGGCGTGTCAGGATTGTGAGATGTCTGGGACGGTGGGTGCCGCACATCGCAAACCAGGATAGTGGCATTCAAGGTGCTGCTCAGGCACATCTCAGCTGCGCCGTATGGCGCTCTCCTCATCACACCTAAGCAGGACTGCATGTATGCAAAGCTGCAACACAGCTCTACAACAACCTACGGAGCGACCACTGCCTATCTGTCGCTCTATCTGCCTGGTCGCGTGATGCAGGGCTCTTCTCGGAATCTCCAATTCACTCGTGAGCCTGAGTGCCCAGGTTGAGCGTCGAGAGATTTGGTTGTTTCCAGATGGCAGGTTTTCTTGTGATCAATTATTTAGCGTTGGTTTTCTCAGGACTGCGCTCGTACGTCAGCTGCGACAGCCAGCCGCAGACGCTGCCAGATAGCCTGTGCTGCACAGCTCCTGGTGCCTAGCTCGTGAACGCGCGACCCGCTGACACGCCTCTGGCTACATAGTATACCCCTCTGAAGGCATGCATCAGTCCAGCCATTGCCTCCGGCCAGGCCTGGTGGCGTCATGCTCGTGCTTCTGAAACTCACCTCCCGCAGAAGCTGCGTTAGATCCGCTCGGTCCTCCAACAGCACGCAAGACTTTCCGGACCCAAAGTGCACCTCCTGTGAGTCTGCTCCAGACGGCCGAGTGGGACTGGCCGACACGAAGAGGATGGGGTAGTCCAGAAACCGCACTGCAACTTGTCTGCTGGCAGGTGGCTCTGAAACCCCGCCTGCTTCGATGACGGTATGCACGTAGACTTCGAGAGAGAAAGCTGAGCGATCCATAGCTACACAACTTGTATGGTCTGCGTGGCTGTGCCGCTCTGATCGCTGTCCGACACCAGCTCACGGACGAGGTGATCGCTAGAGGCTGCCGTCTGCGCGCCGAGGCAGACACTGAAGGTACAGCCAACCTTGAGTATTTCTGCCCGTTGTCTGGCTCGCGCAGACGGGAGCGTGCTCGGCCCATGTGCGCCCCTGTCGACGTCCAGGTTGCATGTGCACACGTGGCACCGCAGTGCCAAATCCTTGTAATGACTCGTTTCACTTCATGTAACAGCTCTCTTTGACAGATCCCTTTCTCCTTGGCTATATGATGCGAAGTGGGACGGAACTTTCAACTAGCAGGCACAGTCTTGAGAAGATCTAGCAGGCACAGTCTTGAGAAGATCAACACGCGACCCAGATCCAGCCTGCTTGCTGAGCAAGGAGTCCAGGCGTTTTATCAGTCGCAATGCAGTGAGCCATGCTTGGTAGACATGGACGGCACTGCTGTCCTGTGCCGGAACAGAGCAGAGGCACTCAGCTCGCTGTCCGAGACAGTTGTTGCGCATTGAAAGCAGTGGCACAAGGTGGGGAGGGGTTTTCGGGGGCTTGCAAGTATTGTAGCGAGGCGTCGGACACGGTGGCAGCCACACCCTGCGGGCGGCAAACGAAAGCGTGGCAGCCGTGACGGCAGGAAGCGAGTCCAAGCAACAGCAGGGATGAGAGTCAGCAGGTGCGCTTGCCGCGTGCTCATCTGGCGCGCAGATGTTGCGGGGGCATGGAGGTGCTGACTACAGGTTGCAGGATAGTAGCACACAGGGCATACAACAGGGAGACGCGGCAAGTGCCCATCGTGTGAACGAAGGGCTGACATGCGCAATAGCCGTAAGTCGGCGGCGGAGCAAACGTATGCGCACACTGTGGCCTGCAGCATGCGTGTGTCAGGCATGGAGGGCAGGGTGGTACGGGACCAGTCTGCAGCGTCTGCCAAGCACTGACACGTCATGCGTCCGTGCAGCACAGCAACGGGCGACGGAGAGACGGGCCCGCAATCATCTCAGTAGTCCTCTGACTGTTGTCAGTCTGGAGAGCTCAGCGGGCAACCCAGGGCGGGACTGGGTGCGACGCCAGAGGGCGCCGCAGCGGGCGCCCACACAACAGGGCGGAGGGCGGAGTCACTGGGCTTCCTCCACCCAGGCAGCGGTGTCTCGCGCTTCCAGAGTAGGACACCGATAGAGGTCAGATCGTGTGTCGCCAGCAATCCCAAGAGGTCTCACCTCATGCGCAGAGCGCGGCTGCGAGAAGTGCGGCTGCGCTCGTCGCGAGGCCTGCGAGAGCGTGGCTGGGGGCTCGGCTGCGCTCCGGACGGCCCCTCGACAACCTTGTAGTGTACCACCATGCCTGCCGCCAAGTGGTCGTTGACGTGGCAGTGGTACAGCCACATACCCTCTTCATCAGGGACCATGTCCGCCGTTATCTGCGCTCCATCCCCACATCCCTCAACGCGAGCTGCGCTGGTCGCCAGCAGCGGTCTGTCAACCCTGAAGTACAGGAGCGCTGAGCAGAGTGCTTGTTTGCGTTCACATCGGCGTGAACACCACAATCGTCGTGCTAGGCTGGCACGTAGACTGTGCCAACCTGATGACAACACGCGTTGACGGACGTACGCTGCCACCGCCAAGAGCGCTGCAGTCAGCGTTTGGCCGCCAGGCGTGCAATATCCGGAGTGATCTGGTCCGACCGACCAGCACGTGCGACAGTAGCCTACCCCACCGAACCCATGCCACCACCTGGCTGCCGGCTTTCTCGGTGACAGGTCAGATTCCAGGCGACCGTCTTTGTGGGCGCGCTGCAAGCACAGCTTGCCAAAGAGCGGACACAGGCACAGTGCGCTTGCAGAGAGGACCAGCTTGCTGAGCGTGTACCTGCAGGGGCGCAGCGGAGCACGGCGCAGAGCAGGCCACAAGCATGGAGGCCCTCACCACACACTGCTGCGCACAGAGGGGTGGCAGATGGCGTGTGCGTATGTTTGTAAGTACACTCCTACACATCGGCCGTGTCCGCATGGACACTGACAACCCCAGGAGCGACCCGGGATCCCTGCAGTACATCAGCGGTGGGCGTGTTGAGGTGACGTACAGCATGTGACAGGGTGGCAAGAGGGAGCGTGCCTGTGTTGCAGGCATCAGGTCGACGACGTCCTCGCGGCGGCCGTGCACGTAGACGTTGTTGCCATGCCAGTGCGGGGTGTGCAGGTCCACCTCCGTGCCGAGCGCAAAGACGTACCAGCGCACGCGCGTGCCCTTCCGCAGCTCGACCACCTGCGCCGGTCGGCAGAGTCATGAACAGCAGATGGACGATCTGGAAGATGAGAGGGAACAAGAGATGCCTCGAGTCTCTCTTGGACGGCACTGGACGTGTGCTGCGATGGCACATGGAAGGATCATGTATCTACGTGAATGCAACTCGACTCCTCACCCCATGCGCACCACTTGAGTGCTCTCGGGTACGCCCTGTGAAGCGACATCTGCCACTGATCTGCTGCAAGCGTGTGGGTCGCCTGCTGCACTGGTCGCCTTGGACCCCTCGGAACCTGGTGCCGGAGACTGTATCAGAGAAAGATGCTGATCAACACTGCACATGGTCGTCATCTCTCAAGTCATGGTTTGGACAATCAGGGTGCCGTCCCAAGGTCAGCCGACTGGCCCTTGCCAAGGTCGGTCTGACCAGCTGTTTGAGTGCCCCATCATTGGGCGGGTGCTCCTCGGGTGCTTCACGCACGTAGCAGCAGACACCTGGGAGCGTACCGGCATGTTGCCATACACAAAACCGTTCATGCCGTGCATCAGGTTGCTCTCCTCGAAGGCTTCGTGACCCTCCTCCGCCAGGCTTGCGACGTCAAGCTTCACTCGGTCTACATTCTTGTCGAGGTAATGGCTGCATGCGCACGTGGAGTCAGCATGGAAGCTCACCACATTGCCATGCGTGTGGATCGCACTGTGGCCTGCAGGTGCATAGGCATGCACGACTCGCACTCCCCCTCGTCTTCAGAATTTCTGGCGAGCTTGCGAGTAGCAGGCGGACCGTTTTGAGACGCACGTGTGCGACCGTCAGCCTCCATGCTGCAGTGTATGCACATGCATTGCTCGCACTGCAGGCGTGGCGCAGAGATCCTGTACAAGCTGTTGCCCTACGGGTCAGGCCTGTCGCTGCGCCTAGGCATCCCGCTGTATGCACGTGAGGCAGAGAAGGGCTGTGGGCTTGTGTACCTGAAGGTACGAGCAGGGCAACACAGGGTACCCGGATGCAGTGCGGCGTGTGGGTCGCCTGTCACAGTGACTCAGCGCGTGACAGCATGCATCAGCGCGGCCTGCCTGGGCAGTCGCGCGCCTCGGTCGACAGCGTACGTTCTCTGGTGGTCCCCTAATCACACACAACAAACGGCAGGAAGGGTACCTTGCCAGGAGGCAGAGCAGCACGACCTGGTCGCACCTGCTGTTCTCGTCCATGACTTCGAAGAGTGTGAACACCTCCTGGTCGACGTCTCCCGGCTTCCCCTCCGCGGTGGCCAGCCCGCGGCGGGTGACCACCAGGGCGCCCGCGAGCCCAGTGTAGGTGTCTACCACCTCATCGGTGTGGCTGTGGTACAGCCAGACCTTGCTGCTGGGCGCGTCTGCAGAGACAGCGGGGCCCGCCCTCTCTGGAACCTCCTGCACAGACCAGCGGCACGGCGTCTGTGACCAGTGAATCGCGTCCTGTCCGCGCGCCAGTATGGCTGGACCTGTGTGCTAACAGGGGTGTGCTGCACAGAACAAGCACGTGTCGGACGACAACTGGCGGCACAACCTACAGTGATGGTGTCAGGTCACAAAGCTACATGTTTGCTGAGGTCCTGCTAGTGCGACGATCTTCGGGCACCGACACCAGCACCATTCGACGAAGGGAGCAGCAATCTGCTGACTGGTCGCAACAGGCAACTATGTATGGTGCATAACCAGTGACACGACGTACGCGATGCACATGGCTGCAGCAAGGAGGATATCTTACCCACACGTACACATGCTGGCCGCCAGGCGGCACTGAGTCATCCTTCATCTGCCACCTGCTCGTATCGTCAGCACTCGGTGCACCCTCGCTGTTCTTCTTGTAGACGACCCCGTGCGCATGCATGCTGTTGTCAAAGGTACACTTGTTCTGGAACAGAATCTCGATGCGGTCGCCCACCTCTGCAGTCCACGTGACTCGTTCAGGATGAGCGTGTTGGACCTTAAGAAGATCATGCCTAGCAACATCTTGTGACTCTCGACGGGTAATGCTACAGAAAGCGTGCCACAAGCGCGAGTGTGAGCCGCAAGCCACAGCGGTCCACGATGCATTCGCTTCTGGCGACATTCTACTTCAATGCGCTGCTTCGGCGGTCACATAGCTGCCTGTACGCTGAGCCTGCCTGACTGCCTGTAGTAGAGCTGAAATACTGCTCTGCTGCTGTACTGTACAGCAGCCTGACGAGCAGCGTGTCATGAGCTGGTCATAGTGACGACCACGCATCGCACCTGCATAGATGACAGGGCCGAGGAAGCCGAGGTACTCAGGCTGCTGCAAGCGCTCAGAAAAGTCCGGGTCCGTGTAGCCAAAGTAGAGGCACTTCAGGTAGGTAGAGCCAATGTTGTCCTGCACACTCTCCCTGTTGCTCACTGTGGGTTCACACCTGCGGCCTGGGAGCACTGCACCACCCAGATCGTGGCCCCGCAAGTTGAACAAAGTTGCTTGCCACAGTCTAGGTGCTGCCGGCGGTGCGGACCCCGCCCCTGGTGGGAGCAGACTGTAGGCGACGCGAAGGACGGATGGGGCGCACGGCCATGACGTGCTTGTACGAATCAGCCGAAATGGCCAGCAGGCCGTGATACACGCATGCAGATGGCTCGGACGGGCAGGTGTGGATCCACACGTGTTTCCACGCAAGTCTCGCGATACACCCGTGCGCGCATCGCTCGGAAGCAACTGGCGAGTGTTCTGCCTTGCAGGCCGGAAGGGGCGTGCAGCGGGATACGCGCTGTGGCTCATGCGTCCTGACACTGTGCAGCACGAGTGACCTGGCGCAAGCGCTGCATCACAGATGTTGCCAGAGGCAGTCTCTCGAGCGCAGGATGGCGCCGCTACTGGCCAATCACACAGCCTGCGCGCAGCGAACGGCTGCCTGGCCACGGGCGGCTGCAGTTGCCTCGGCACTTGCCCGCGCAGATATCTACACCTGGAACCGAGAAAACGTCACTGACTGTCCGTTCGGGGCCGTCAGAGGCATGAGCGATCGTCGTTGGCAGCGCGCCTTGACAAACACGTTCGCGTCATCGGTGAAGTTCCGGCCATCGATCAGGTTCTTGCCTGAGGGGGCATAGTCCCACATCACCTCTTCAGCTCGAATGTAGTGTCTCCTGGTCACTCCGCTGAAGTCAAAGTCGTCTCCCTTCACTCGCTGCCAGTAGCTACCCTGCACCGTAAGTATCTTGGTCAGGTGCGCGAGAAGAAGGCGCGCAGTGTCTGCCTGTGCCAGCACCTTGGCCTGCGCCGACAGCATGCGCATGATGTGACCTCATGTTCTGCTGACTACCTTTCGCCGGGTCCACAGGCCACGGCGTCTGTCGATCAGTCATACAGCTCGCGCTAGGCCTACGTCCAGTCTCCAGACACATGTGTGACGGCCCGCGGCGTCCTGAGTGACATGGACCCAGATTGCGTCAGACAGACACAATCGGAACGACTGTAGGGTGTACTCATAAGAAGTGTTCAGTACTAGGGTCGAGTCGGGTCCTTGAGGAATGCCATACGAGAAGCGGACCTGAGTTTTCTCCTCTGCCTCACTGGTGACGCATGGCAGCAGTAGCGGCAGCAGCGAGACAGCTCTCGCTGTCCGGTGTGACCACATCACGCTTGTACCAGAGCCTCTGACTGCACGCAGACGCCGGGATTGCCCTTAAACGCGCAGCGGCGCTTGACAGCATAAGCTCTGCATTGCGGAGAGACACTCGCTACTTTGTGCCAGGCCAGGAACGTGGACAGGCGCACACCTCGTGCACAGGCGAGAACACGCACGAGGTGTGCAGTAGCATGTGTATCCATGCAGCCGCCACATGATCTCAGCATGACAGAGCTCCGGCTTGTACAGCAGTCGCACACCTCTGAACACGCTGTTTCGAGGGAGAACTAGCTGTCTGTGAAGAAGCACCAGGATCAGATATGCGGTCAACCGGGCTGTGCGCCAGATCGTCCGGGATCTCGAGTGGCTACCAGTGCGTCCGGGTTCGTCTGCTCGAGCGCGAGCACATGTACACGTATACAGTAGAGCTAGTACGGCGGGGAGCGGAGCAGCGCGCTCAACGCAATAACGACTCTGAGCCATGGGTCCTCTTGCGTCCGACACAGCAAGACAGGTGCACGGCTTGGGACACAACCTCTGACGAGGGTCAGATTCGTGCGTTGCAGGGGACGCACTGTGCGGACGCGGTCCCTCGGAACAGTTTGAAGTCGGTTTCGGAGTGCCGACAGGTGCGCTAGTCCGTATATCTGGAGCCCCACGAGTGTATGTCCACAGCGACGCACAAGGTCAGCTGCTAGTAGAAGCGCAGGTGAATTCTCCACATCGAATGCTCTGGAGGCTGTTCACACAGTTTTTGCATGACTGCGCGTCATGCGTCATGGACGTTCGCGAGGACGGAATGAAAAATGCAAATACTGCAGCAAGTACCGCTCGTCATGGCCGTTGCGCTTGGGGCGTTCGGCCTTAAGGCCAGAAGGCCGCCCACAGGCTGCCGCTGCTGGCGTCGTCAGGCGCGCGCCAAGGCGCGCGTCTGGCGTGCCACGCACGCGCAGCCGCACACGCCGTTCACCGGTCACGCAATGAATCGGCCGGCGACACCGGGGCCACCTCCACGAGGCAGAGTACGCAGAGCACGCGACGATAGCGGCACGAGCAACAACGCACAGATCACGGTGGAGCTGGAGGCCAAGGTGAAGTACGTGCTGCGCGTGCGCCTCGTCTGGGCTGGCACAAAGACCAAGCTGAGCGTGAGTACGGACAGGGCCGACAGGGCCCAGCGCCCTGTCGCACCCCTGTCGACACTTGACGAGCACCATTTCAGTGCCGGCCAAAACTATCGAGAAGGGTCCAACGAGCGGATGGACTGGGGGAACGCGGCTTTCAACAAATCAATTCGTTGGTGTTCTGCGTGGGCCCGAAGCTGCCATGTCTGTGCTGCACGGATCTATACAGTGGGCACACGACATCCGCTTGCCAGCGTGGACAGCCCCAGTCCATCGAAGTGAGTCTAGGGCTGACACTGTCAGCCCTAGATCGTGCTACGTGGTGACAGCCTCGGCTTGACCAAGAATGAACGTTGCATGACTCAGGAGGCATGCACATGCTCTGGGGGAGCAGAGTCAGGCGTCGGCAAGCTTCCGGAGCTGGCAGTCTCGACTCTAGGATCACAGCGCTAGCGTACAGGAGCTATCAGCGTGACCCACGCACGCACGAACCGAATTCGGTAGCACAGCTGTGTAGACACTCGTCGCGTGGCTTCTCCAAGTGTAGCAGCCCTCCTGGCCGTGCTCTCGAGACCGTGCGGGGTCAAGCACAGTATCAAGGTGATGTGACGTGTTTGAGCGGACGTCCTGCTGGCAGCGCCCTGTCATGGAGCGCCACCGGCATGTGACCCGCAGGCGCTGGCCATGCAGCCACTTGCTTCTTCTACTGCTAGCCGCGCTGGCGACACAGCTGGCCTACGCCCAGTCCGACCAACCCCTTCGGGAGCAGACGTCCGCGGCGTTCTGCGCCAAATTCGGCGGCGAGACTGGCTGTGATCGGTGCGCCATCGCGATGCACAGCAGGATGGCTCCGCCTGTTCTGTGCAGCACACCGCTCAGACTTGCCAGAACGTCTCTAGCAAGCGTACACAGACTGCGCTGACGGCCCTCAGCTGCCTGTACATGAAGTGCATCGCGCAGGCCAGTGCTGGGCAGTGGCACCGGTGCCACTGGTACCAGGACCTGTCAGCTGCAGTGTAGGCTGACCAGTTCAAGCTGCCCAAAGCCTGCAACTCGGGCAAGCAGAGCCACTTGATGGCGTAATCTTGCGGCGCTCACTGTGTCACTCATGCCGCATGTTGTGTGCGCACACGTCACTTGGTGTGTGGGAGAGCACATGCGCAGGAGGGACGGCACATGGGCACTGTCACCCAGCGCTGCCCTCTGGAAGACAAGAAAAGCAGAGTGTCGCAGCGGGTGGCGTTGCATAACCAAGTTGCCTGCCAGCGCGTCCAGCACCACACGCTACAGAGTCGCACGCCAGCTGAGGTGAGGTGACCGTGCGCTTGACATTGACAAAGCTGACTGTAGGTGCTTCACCCTCGTGACCTTCGACAATGGCCAGGTTGAGTTTGCCCTGGACTGCGTCAGATTGTGCGCCTCCCTCCCCCCCCCACCACCAAGCTCGCTCCTGGCCCGGTGTCCTGAACGTCTGTCTGTGCCGCTGTGGAACGCGCTGAGGGGTGCTGGCAGGTGCCTGCGATCGGTCGCGCCGCGCAGCTGCCGTGCAGCCCACACGGACGGCTCTGCCGTGCGGCAAGAGCACGGTGCCTGGGTGAGGCGCACGCTGTGCTCTGTAGGCGCCGAGCGAGACGCAGCGCCCCGTGCGCTCCTCTGATGCTCAACGAGCTTGAGTTGCGCACACGTCAGCAAGGAGGACGGACTGGTTCCCGGACCTGTGCAGCCAGGACGGACGACGCTCCTCTCTTGTGCGCAGACCCCTTGCGCGCTGACAGCGGGTGGCTGTGTCACGCAGGCGTCCTCGCGGAGAACATCGTCTGCAACTTCACGCGCGACATCCTGCAGGGCCTCAAGTACCTGCACGACATGCACACGATGCACCGGGACATCAAGGGCGCCAACATGATCATGGACGCCCATGGCCACGTCAAGCTCGCCGACTTTGGCGCCTCCAAGCAGATGCGCTGCATCACCGAAGGTGCTGCTTCCTCATTCGCTCGCGTCCGCGCACCCTGCAGCCCCACCCCTTGCTGTGCACCGCGCTCGGCGTGATCAGCATGCCGCGCACACGCGGGCACTCATGTGCAAAGCCGCAGAGAGCGACTCGCGTGCTGTGCCCCCCGGCCGCGCCTTTGCAAGGCTGTCTTTCTCTACGGTGCAGCACCAGCCCCGAATGCGCTCTGGGTGGATGTTGTCGCTGCATGCAGAAGGGCTCAGGTGCTGAGTCCGCCTGCATGATGCCGTGCGCTTGGCTGCTTTGCTATCCCAGGTGCTCTGCCTGCTGCGTCCGGTTGGACCCCACTCAGTACTGGCACCGGCACAGGAGGGACCGCGGTGGCTGTGGCTACCGACGATGCAGTTGCAGCCGGCGCCTCGCTGTCCTAGGCAGCCCCGGCAGCTTGCTCCCACTTGCCAGTGGCAGCGCCCCTGCGTGTGCCGGGCCTCGGATCTGCATCGCTGGCGAAAGCAGCAGCTTCCAGCCTCTTTTGTGGCGCCAGCGAGACGTGGCGGCTGCTTCCATCGCCAGCGGCAGTCGACACGACTGCTGACAGTGCTGGTTGCGCGGTGCAGGGGGCGGGGAGCAGGGCAATCAGACGCTGAAAGGGACGCCGTGCTTCATGGCGCCAGAGATGATGCGCGGTGACGGCCATGCGCTGCCCGCCGACATCTGGAGTCTCGGCTGCCTCGTCTTTGAGATGCTGACGGGGCAGCCGCCCTGGGCGGACGCGATGGCGCTGTAAAAGAACGCGGTACGCAGCTTGGCACACCCGCCCGGGCGGTGTATGCCCACG
>JAULKP010008527.1:4219-14426 GCA_032356005.1 Ulothrix subflaccida
CCCCCCCCCCCCCTACCATCGCTCAGCTTGCAGACTTTTGCTGCATCGCAGGCAGGCAGACCTCCGGGCCCCTCCGCAGGCTGTCGGCAGGTCTCCGAGAATCATGGCAGATATCTTGCAGAGGATCTGAGATCGGTTTCGTTCGTGTGCGAAGGACGCCAACCAGGTTGTTGCCATCGCACAGGCATGGTTGCGCACCGCCACCCACAAACACCAGCGGCGTGGCAGCCGTGTCGGAGGATAGCGCGAAGTTCACGCACCTAGGTGTCTGGCGAGGGATCGTCCTCCTGCAGGACCATCAGGCTATTTATCCATGTGGATGCGCGGCCTGTATCTCAACTGAGATGGCGATTACAATCTATTCAGGACCGTCAGGCAGACCCTGACGAGTCCTGAGTTGCAGGCGGGCAAGACATCAGCGACCAGCACATCGACGTGTGCCTGGATGACGAGCAGCTGCTCAGACTGCCAGCCGAGGTGTGCGGCGCACCCAGAGACTCTGAGCGAGTATATCGGGGCGCTCCGCACGCTGCAGGATTCGCTGGCCGTTGTGGACCGATGCTCCGCCCTGCGCCCGCGTCTGCTCATTGCAGCCAATCAAGCCTCAGGCTCAGCGCCTGCCGCAAGACGGCTGAAGCAGGTGGGTCAACACTCTCACGCAGCTCATGAGCTTGGTGAGAGCTCCTGAGAGCTCATGAGCTTGGTGATCACTCCGCGGCGTCCGTTCAACACTTCCTCCTCTGCAAGCTGACAGTACATGGAACAGCCTGTGAAAGTTGCAACTGGTGTCAGCTCCAATTGATTCATGTCAGAATTTTACAGCAGCATGCACTCGCAGCCGCAAGAACCTTGAAAGCGGTCAACAGATGGGTGGGCAGCAGAACGATGCGTGGCACAAGGTGACGGCACCTCAAGGGACTTGACAGCGCATGTACGGCGAGGGTGCATGACACGCGTGCCTGCCGCGCGTGCCTGCCGCGACACTGCCACTCAGCTGGCTGCAGTGCTTGGGCGACATGACACCAACTGCACTGTTCAGGTCCTGGATCTGGGCGGCTTGTTTGGCAGCCTCCCAAGTGACATCCAGGATGCCGTGAAAGATGCTGTGGAGAGCACGACGGGCGACAAGCTTCCAGAGCTGCAACCTGTGGACATCGCCGAGCTGGACCCCTCCGCCATACAGGTACAGAAACCACTGTGAAACTAGCATGCATGGTTGTGCATGCTTGTGTTCTGGCTGCGGCTGGCCTACCTTGTGGCAAGTTGCCCGTGGAACCTAACAAGGGGGGCACCTGCAGCATGACACTGCTTGGTGAGAGTCAGGACAGCTCAGGCGCTGGATGATCAGCCAGCCATGATCAGCATCGACACCTGATGGTGCACTGCTGGAAGCTCGAGTCACCAACATCAGCAGTCGATACGTCTTCTATGCGCAGTAGCTGTGTCATTACTTGCTGTCCCTGCCGCCTCTCCACTGTCGCGGTGTGGCGGGACATCAGTCAGCTGGCTCAGATTGTCTGCAGGCTAGCCTGGAGGACAATGGACTGGTGGAACCTGGGCTGGCAGCGCTGCAGGAAGTGGCAGGGTCGGTGGCAGCTGAGGTGGCACCACTAGCGCAAGCTGCGTTGTCGGATGAGGGTGTGCAGGAAGCGGCAGACACGGTCGGCGTTAACGTTCAATCTCTGGACCCGAGTGCGCTTGGCGACGCGCTGCAGTCCGTTGACCTCGGCTCTGTTGTATCCGATGCCCAAGCTGTCGCAAGCTCCCAGGAGCTCAGCGATCTCGCGCAAGGTGCCGGCGTACAGCCGGTCCTGGATGCAGCTGGGAACGGGGATGCCGCCGGAGTGCTGGACGCCGCCGGATCTGTGGACATCGCGGCCCTGGCGGAGACAGCGCAGTCAGCGACATCGGCAGATATCGACCAGGCTCTGAGGTCCGAGCCCGTGGCAGCAGCAGCGAGCGCGGTCGGCGCAGGCACCGTGTTGGCGGCTGCCCAGACTGTGGACACTGCACCCATCGCAGAAGCTGCTAGCGCGGTCGATCTGGGCAGCGTCGTGAGGTCGGCCGACTCTCTGGATGTCGGGGCCCTACTCGCTGATCCCTCCCGGATCGACGCTGCGGCAGGCAAAGTGCAGCAGGAGGCCGGCGCAGCAGTCTCCGAGGTCTTGAGCGATCCAAACCCTTTCGGCCTGGCTGCGGTCACGGCCGCCCTGCAGCCTGTCCTTGGCTTGGGCGGCTTGTCGCAGGTGTGCTCTTCCCAGCTCTTCACTGGCGCGTGACCCAGAGTTGAGCTGCTCGGTTTGTGTTGATGACTTCTTCGCACTGCTCAAGGCGCAGCTGCATCAGCACAATCCAGAGTCGTCAGAGTGTTCGATACACTGACCTTGTATCAGCTGTGTGCTAACCAGGTCCCCATGGCCGTGCGAGCTTGTTCGCGCATTGAGCAGGCTGGCTCCGCCTGGACGCTCAGGGGCGGACGCTGCTGCAGGCATGCCTCACCCCGGAGGAGCTGGCACAGTACAGAACACTCCCCGGCACTGCAACGGACGCGGATGAGATGGAGAGGGACTGTGCTAATCAGGTTCTGTCGAGTAAGGATGCAGACGCTCTGTCGCAGATGGGTGCCGGTGTGGTTGCAGGGCAGCAGGTCTGCTTCGCATCAACGTTGATGGTTGGGTGCGCGCCCTATTATCAGCTGACAAGGCGTATGCAGGAGCAGTGCTATGCAGAGGGTCGACCATTGGCGCCAGGCATGCCTCGTGGCACGTGCCAACTCTGACGCTACAATCTGCTACTAGAGCGCTGGAAACTGCACAGGCTGATCAGCTTCCTGGGACCTTGTTGACAAGAGGCTGCACTGCTACACAACGCATTCAGAGTACATGAGTGCAGGCCTTGAAAGTGACGCCGCCGATGCAACGGCCATAAGTCTTGTGTATGTGGTGCAGCTTATAGAGGTGAAATATACACCTGGTATCGTAGTCATGCGTCAGTGACGGCAAGTGAGGCATCGGTAAGGCCTGGGACCTCGACGTTTGGAACCAACTTTCACCTTGCTGGTGTACGATATTATGAGAACTTTCACCTCGCTTGTATACCATAGCACGTAGCGGGAACTTATACCGCTGACAATTGATGGTGCGATGCAGGGACGTGGTCGACATGCTTCGGGTGCAGAAGGCCTGTGAGCCAGAAGCCTCGCTGACTCAGGGTCTCAACTGCTACCTGGAGTCGGCTGATACCACGCAGGACTGCCTGTCTGCAGTTCGAGCGTATGCCACGAGCTCTGTCGCCTTCACAAAGAGCAAGACTGTCGATGCAGAGATGGCCGTCAGAGCGCTGTGTTCAGGGCACAATACGCAGGTAAGCTTGCCTCGGTGTCTGTATGCTTTTGTGAGCAGATGTCTGCATGTGGGCCGTTTCTATGCGGGCACAAAAGCCGCCGGAGTAAGCTGAGATTATCCGTAGTACATAAGCATTCAGCTTGGCAGAAGGGAAGCCTCATCGGATGTGCTGTCCACCTCATTGCACGTCAACCGCTGGACTTCCCGAGGGAGAGTACAGCACATCCACCACGTTGTCAAGCGATGTCATTGGGTCTGAGGCTGTGAATAAGGTGCTCGCTGCCATATAGGCTGCTCTGCTCGAGGCCGTCACAATGCACACGCTTAGCACCCACCACACGTGCGTAGTCACTGCCAGTCTCCTCGGCCAAGCTGGTAGGCGCTCGGCTGGAACTGCCAATAGCCATCAGATGTACAGGTCCCGACTGTCACTTCGAACCCCTGGCAACGAGGAGGCAGCATGGTGTCCTCCAGCCTCTCAGGACGGCACACACATGCAGGAACTGTGCGCTGCCGAGACAACCTCCATGGACGACAGCGAATCTGGCAGCGTGGCGCTGGCACCTGGGCTTGCAGCTGCTCTGGTCTTGGCAGCAGCACTGCTGGCGTGAAGCGCTCTCACTGCAGCCACTGAAAAGTGTAGCGTTCTTGAAGTGAGCCTGCTGCTCAAGCCACGCACGTTTTGGGCATACGCCCTGTCCACATTACCTGAGCTTCCAGGTACAATAGCCATGCTTGTGACCTGCAAGTCAGCCTGCACCGCTGCATAGCTCGATCTGCACTCAAAGTTGCTGTGTTTGAGGTCTGACTCAGGGTCCGTGCCTGCGGACCGAGTACACCCAGC
This sequence comes from Ulothrix subflaccida, assembly GCA_032356005.1. NCBI lineage: Eukaryota > Viridiplantae > Chlorophyta > Ulvophyceae > Ulotrichales > Ulotrichaceae > Ulothrix > Ulothrix subflaccida. The sequence goes on from JAULKP010008527.1 coordinate 8,408, forward strand.
CTCCCACTGAGGCTGTGAATGTGTCACATCTGACCTTGACCACTAATAACGACAGCTGATGCATCAGGACCTGCGTTTGCACTTGTGTGGTATCCTTGCACCAGCATGAGTGGCCAGGTGGTCGTGCATGCATGCGTCTCTGTAGTATTGTACAGGCTTGTCAGCGTCAAGGAGTATGTTTACATTCGTGTCGATTCACGTCTCGCCCAGACCACTGTTTCGCGTGCTGTACCGGAGTCACGACGCTGCGCCCAAGGCGGATGCCGAGTCCACCTCCCAGACGGCTGCCAGTGTATGGAACTCGCCGTTCTCGCCAAAGCCGTCCCAGCCACGCTGCAGAGCATTGCAGTACAAGCCCTTGCTGAAGGTTGCGCCAACTTTTATCTCTGGGTGCCCCTGCTTGTCAGCGTCATTCGCCGCAATAGCTGACACACAGCATGGGACCTGCACAGCGGGCGACCACGAGACGTGAGACCTGTTCGCCCCTCGCTCAGCTAATTTCACATGCATTCCTGAGGGGTGCAGTCTGGACACGTCGCAGGACGACTGCGTGTGGCACCTGTTGTCCAGGAACAGCTCAAGCTGTGCAACTGTTGCAGAGAACTCTGTGCCTGCAGTGCTGCACAGTCTCTAGCCTGGAGACGGGGCGTGCTAAATCTGCTGGTCAGGAACCTGGAGGGCAGGAAAAGTACCTTGCTAGCTTCCAGGTCCGCGAGCAGTGCTTCGTATGGCGTGTGCCAGACTGGAAAGTGCAACTCGCCCAGACCAGATAGTTCTGCTTCCCGCCAGGAACGGATGTGCTGGAGATGCAGATCGCCAAAACACAGTCGCCGCACATCAAAGGTCTCTGAGATCACCGCCATGCCTTCCTGAATCCTGTGCATGTAAGGCACACCTGCACACACACCAGCCCTCTAGTGTGCAATCTCTAGCTAGCGATTGCGTCGGACTCGTAGACACCAGGCACGCGCTTGCCCACGAGATGAGTCGGTTTCTGATCGCGAGGCTGGCACTGTACACGGTGGACATGTGATGTGGCAGCAGCACAAGCACAGGAAGCGCATCACAGCAGTGCTGCGACCAGCACAGTCTGAGAGCGCACAGACCCCGATGTCTGCAAACTGCTTTCAGCAGTGTAGGCCATCGAAAGAGCGGGGTGTGCCGATATTTTCAAACAGAAGGACCCTTGCTGGTCGATCTGGAAGAGCAGTCACTCTGCTGTGTCGAGTACAGGGTTGTGCACGACCAGTGCCTGCCCCAGGCACAGGGGGACTCGAGAGCGGAGCTCACCGGGGTGCAGGGGTATGCCAAGCAGCGGAAGCTTTAGGTGCTCGGCTTGACGGATCACGTTCTGCGATAGTCACAAACCATCAGCAGCACGGGTTCTGGATTCGCTGAACAGCATCGAAAGGGTTCAGCTCGCCGTCACACGATTTGAGCACATCGCCAGCTCGCGGTGGTGGAATGACATGAGCTCGACCAGGCGCAACTGGACCCACAGCTGCCGAGTCAAGCTACAGATGCAGACGCCGTGCGGGGAACACTTGAAGATGACACATGGAAGGACTTGCTCGAGGAAGCCTGCACCAGGACGACGATGAGCAAGGGCGACTGCTCAACCATCTGTGCTTTGCGACCAGACTGCCAGGTGCCATGGTCGTCTCCCAGGGCTCTGCGCAGCAGAGTGGTCTGCCCCTCGAATGTCGCACCTGGATGCTTACATCCTGATGGGCGATCACCTTGCTCGACGCGTCAAACGTCGTCAGCAGGCAGATCGACACCTGCAGGCACAGCGCCAGCCGTCAGGGCAGAAGACAGCTGCTGGCAGATCTGCACCTCTGCGTCTTTGGACTGTCACTTACGTGACACTGCACGACTGCTGCACAAACAGCAAGCGCTCGGTGTGCCATGGTGGTCGACCAAGACAGTGAACACCGTACAGCCGTCATGGGGGCAAGCACTGCGCACTGTGAGCCTCCGCCATGCTGCACAGTCCTGAGCAGCGCGCGGTGAAGCTCATGGCACACGTTCCGTGACGTTCCGTGCCAATGCGCAAGCAGAGAGCACTTCGAGCCCTGCCCACAGCATGGGCCATGTCGGCACAGTGTACCACAGCCACAGGTACGCGTCTGAGTCCCTGACACCTGGACTGCAACAAGTCGGGGGGGTGCATGACTGCAGAGCCTCTACATCAGTCAGATCGCGGGCCGCAGAAACCTTTTGCGATCTGAACTATGCATCGACATGTGTTGACGCCCCAGCCTGGCTGGCTTCTTGAAGCGCATGCACGCCAGTACAGTACCAGCGTTTCGACTGTCCGACCTGATCGGGGCGTGCCTGGTGGTCCTGCCGGTGCAGAGCTCGGAGCGCGAGGAAGCTGTCTTTGCCGCCAGACCAGAACAGGACGTCCATGCCAGGCAGGGTCACCTCCGCGCCGCTACCGCTGCCTGGAGAGCTGTCGCTGGCCGGCCTGACCAGCCACGCTGGCCTTTGTATCTTTGCCTTGTCCTTGAGGCGCACGTGCTGGAAGGGGCAGTGCCGGCACCCGCTGCCGCAGCACTTGTCGCGCTTCAGGTGACCGTACGCCGTGAACACGGAGTACCCTACAGTCGAGAGTGAGGGTCGGCGCGCTGCAGCCTTGCGATACAGTGTGCCCACCTCGCTGCAGCTGCGGCCGCTGGGGCACCCGGGCAAGGAAGCGCGCGACGCTAGACAGCGCCGCCCACAGTCAGCAGTGTTTGCAGGCCGGACCACAGGGTCCACATCACTTCACGAGGTCTGGGTTCAAGGCGCTCATTTACCGTACGCGCCTACTGATAAACCTGCACCATGCCCGGAGGAGGCGTTGGGGCCACGCGAGTGACGGGGGAGCAGCGGCCCACCTAGGTGATGTTCAACACGCTTGGCACGACCCACTTCAAGCAGTGCTTGAGATCTGAGACGCACGCAGAGTACGGATGTGCGGACGTGGCTACACAAGCCAGAGCCTCCACGCGACCGTGGCCGTGCAGCTCCCATGCAGCTTGCTGCTTCGCAGCGGCCGATGACCAGGTGATGACCAGAGCGTGCCTGTCGCTGGGTCGTTGTACGTCGACTCCCCCCTTTCACAGGCCTCGTCATGGACTCGCCAGGCATTTCGTAGGGAGGCAGCTTGGCTTGCTGTTGAAGGCGTGTCCTCCACATCCGGGATGCCCGCTGCTTGGGCAGCTGGACTCGCCATCTGCCCCAGCATGGGCACTTCAGAACGCGGGACAGAAGCCAGGCGAGTAGTTGGCACTCTGAAAAACGCATTCAACTTGAGAGTACGGTACATGAGTCGGCCAGTCAGTCTACAGCTGTGGCCCCCCCCCCCAAGAGACTGACCCACGGATCGTAGCGATACAGTGTCATGCAGTCATCTGACACGTGAGTGAGGCACTGCTTCAGGATGCGCACCACGGCGTTGGAAGGCGTACCTGAGCAGGAGTGGCAGAGTGGTGGCTACAGGCCTCACTGGCCGTGCAGCTGCTGACAGCGCGAATCCGTTTCCGGTGCAAGGTCTGGGATGTCGCGCTGCGTGCAGGGCCTGCAGGGCGTGTCCGCGTCTCGGACCGAGCCATCTGCGACGCATTCCGACGCATTGCCCAGTGACGCAGTACGTGAGTCGGATAGGCAGGGCCCACGCCTTTTTTTTTTCCACCCAGATAGTCTAAGCCACTCAGGAGAACGGTCGCAGCGAACAGGACGGCACAACGCACGACCAAAGTGTCTATCAGTGCGCACAACAAGCTTCAGTTACTGTCCATTCGAGGCCAGTGTCAGCATGGCGGAGGCACCTAAAGCATCCGACGACTTTTCTCTGGAGGAGGACGACATCTTCGAGGAGTTTGAGGTGGACGGTACGTCGCAGCATCACCAGCACGCTCGTTCCGCGGTGTTGTCGTACCACCGCGCTGGCCTGTGATCATTGAGAGCAGCATGTGATTGTTTCCGGTCGTGACTGACACAGGGGCACGTCCTCGAGCCCCGCGAGCCTCGAGCCCCGAAGTGCTCTGAAGCAGCGCGCGACCAGTGCACCGCTGTGCGCGCTGCAGGCCGGCAGCTCGCGGGGTATGCAGACGAGAGTGCTCCTTGAGAAGGTATTGCTGCATGCAGACTATCAGGCACCACAGGCCACAGAGCCAGAGGCCGACCTCTGGGATCCCGAGTGGGACGACGAGACCGCAGCAGACGAGGTGGCAGACAAGATCAGGCAAGAGCTCGAGAAGACAGTGAAGAAGTCGGCACCAAAGTGACGGGACCAGGCAGGTCATCCTGCGCCGCCCAGGCAATGTGACCAGCTGCCCTCTACAGGGCTGCTGTACGACCTCCAGTGCAGGCTCACACTGCGGCAGCCAAGCAGCTCGCAGAACACTGCATTTTGCCGATGCCTTTCTTGACCTTGGCTTTGTAGAGCCTCTGCCTGCCTCCCCTCAGCATGCCTCAGTTGTCCGTTCAGATCGGCTGTGGAACCGCCGTGGGGTCATGAGCTCGTCAGAACGATCCCGGCGGGCGATGTACGGCAACGACGCCCAGGAGGCCTCTAGTGTCTTTCGTGAGCGTTTGCTGCAGCCTGCGTGTTCAAACTTGGCGTCGCACAGCGGAACATGGAGCGCTGCTGCAAAGCCAGGAGTCAGAAGTGGCTGTGTAATGCTTGTGCTGTGATTTGCGACCTACCAGTTTGCATACATTGCCACGGACTCAGAGAACAAGAATGTATACAGTGCGCGCAGCGGGGAAGTTTCTGGGCGCATTCGGAAACGCATGCCATATATTCACCTGCTGGTCCTGCGGGGAGGCGCATGGGCTTTCCGCACTGCACCATACAATCAGTCAAGGTGTCGTCTTGTCCATCCTCGTGGACATGTGGCCGGGATTTCAGTGAGAAACGGCAGTTGGGACCGCTCATTGACCAACACTCGTCCGCATAGATGTGCCAGATTGCAGCGCACACAAGGAGCCATGCAATTCCTAGTGTTGCCTGCTCGCTCTTCACGCTTAAACAGGCACCTTACACTGCCCCAGCACGGCACTGGATCATCATACCGCTAACACAAGCAGTGTGCGAGCCACAGATAGAATGCAGTGCTCGAGTTGGGCTATATAATGTACATCTGAAGGCTGAAGGGTACACAGGGACGGTAAGGAGGACACATTGCCTGCTGCTATTCCCCTCGGCCGCTGCCAGCACGGCATGATGCATTTCATGTGTCAACAAGTGACGGCTACGCTGGAGGGGGGCATCCTCGTTGGCAGGCTTGGCACGCGTTCTGCAGCACGGCATGCGTGCATGCAACACCAGAGAATAGCACACCTGCGCTGTGTGCAGTGGGCTGTTCTGCAGACTGCACTGTAAATGTTCGCTTGGAGTGAGGCCCGGCGCTGACTACTATGACAGGGAGCATTCAAGCGGGCATGTCGCCAGCCTTGCGCAGCCTGTGTAGGATGTGTGCTTGCTGTGTGGTGTCCTGCCAGCGCGACTGCAAAGCTTTGGTGCCACACTGACAGCAAGGCTGCTACTACTAGGCCAGGCGACAAGCCTGGATCTCTAGGACACCGCAGGATGAGTCTGCAATGCCCGGGCGACAAAGCTATGGCACGCTTCTGGAGGAGACCCCGAAACACCTGTGGGCACCGTATGACCAGCACTGCATGGATAGACAATGGTGCACGTGCCTGGCGGATGGTCTGCGCAGGCGAGGTGCAGTCGAGCATATTGTCGTGCTCGAGACCAGACTCTGACCAGGCGAGTCATGCCTGGTGCAGACACCTTTGGGTGGAAACGTTGCCTCGTGCGCTGGATGCTTCGGCGCCTAGCTATGCATGTGCAAAAGTGTGTGCCGCGAACCTGTACGCGGCTTATTGGCTGGCCAATCTCCACCGTGCTGGCTCCCGACAACTGTTGGGCAAAAAGGAAGGGCAAGGGGGAAAGGGGTATTACTGGCAGCCGTCGCTGGCGGATGCAGCAGGATGCGCTTTCAGCACCCTCTGCATACACACC
>JAULKP010008636.1:0-14391 GCA_032356005.1 Ulothrix subflaccida
TACAACCGAATTTTTAATACTTGGAAGAAAAGGTAAGATGCCAAAAGTAGAAAGAATAAATACAACATGGTGGAATGTAAAACGTGCTTGGAAAACTCATTCTAAAAAGCCTGAATTTTTTCAAGACTTAATCGAAACTGTTTCCGATGCTCCACGATTAGAAATGTTTGCAAGGCGTGAGCGTGAAAATTGGGATGTTTGGGGAAATGAAGTTGATAGTAGTGTCGTTCTTTAAATGGCACATAACGTTTCTCGGCTTTGCGAAGGCAAGGGATTAGAAGCACTAAACTTTAAATTAAGTACAAATGATTGATAGAAATACAAATGTTCAAATAACCGATGAAGCCCTTGCTTTTGCAAAACCGATGTTAGCAGAAGTGGCGGTTTTCAATGAGGATGCCCTTCTTACTATGTCGGAAAGGATGCAAAGCAATGAGTTGGATTTAATTATTACATCACCACCTTATTTCAATGCAAGGGATTATTCTCAATACAAATCGGTGCAGGATTACTTGGCACAAATGAAAGAGATATTTACAATGGCATACGATAGACTTAAAGAAAGTAGAATGTGTGCTGTAAATATATCGCCTGTACTTGTAGAAAGGGAAAAGCGAAGCAAACAAAGCTATCGAATACCATTGCCTTTTTACTTTGTGCCAATGATGGAAGAAATAGGTTTTGAATTTTTGGAAGATATTATTTGGATGAAACCTGATGGGTCTGCACCAAATAGAAACGGGGGATTTTATAGGCATAGAAAACCTATTGCTTACAAGCCAAATATTGTTACTGAATACATTTTAGTATTTAAGAAGCCTGCACCATTCCTAATTGACAAGGTGATTAAAAATGATAGCCTTGTGGCTGATGGGTATGAAAGAACAAATGTTTGGCAATTTAATCCTGATACAAGCAACTGGCATCCTGCTCCATTTCCCGAAGCATTGGCTGAAAGAGTAATTAAATACTACTCATACGAAAATGACTTGGTTTATGATTGCTTTGCTGGAAGTGGAACAGTGGGTCGGGTTTGTCAGAAACTAAAAAGAAGGGCAATCCTTTCCGAATTAAAAACAGAGTATTATGAAAAAATGCTCGAAATGAACGGATGGTAGCCATTTCTGCTAACATCCGTATAAACGAATGTTTACTTCGCAAAACACACCAAATAAGAACAAATTACGAATGTTACCAAATAATAAGTTAACAAAATGAACCTAAAAGAAGCCATTGAAATCCTAGACTATCATCAATCTTGGAGACTAGGCAAAATAGATGAAATGATTTACGAGCCTAAAAAGATTACTCAGGCTTTGGATATTGTATTGAATGAGGTTAAAAAATTAATGAAATGAACGGAATTAGAAAATACAAATACTGGCATTGCGAAGATAAAAAAATGTACAATGTCTTAAGTCTTACCAGAGTCTTTGAAGACGAATCGTTTAATAGAGTTTTTATTGATAAACCACTCAAAGAAGGCGAACCAATGAATTACAGGTGTGATGGTGAAATGGGTTCATTGCTTGAGTTTACAGGCTTTTTGGACTCAGAAGGTAATGAAATATACGAAGGATATATTTTAAGTGATTCTATTGAAGATAATGGCGAAATAATCGAATCTAAAGAAACGGTTTACTATGATGAAAGTCTTGGAGCTTGGATGTTGGATCAGAGCGATAAACAAGATCGCACTTATGGAGCATCATTGTTTGAAAATATTACTGATTACGAATATAAGATTATTGGAAATGTATTTGAAAATCCCGAACTTCTTTGTCAATGATTTGCGAAAAACACGGTTCATACATTCCAGACGGTCAGCATTGCGGAATGTGTTGGAATGAAAATAAGTTCCTTAAAAAACAAGAAGCCAAGGAGGGTTTAATTAAAGAAAAAAAAGAGGTCAAAAAGCGTATTCCTAATTATGAAAAACCAACTCATGTACTTAAGAAACTAGCTCAGGATAAATTTAATGCATTCATCCGAAAGCGAGACATTAAAGAACTATGTATATGCTGTAAGTCCGCAAAGGTCGAGCAAGCTGGCCACTTCCACAGCGCAGGGCATTATAATCATTTAAGGTTTAATGAGGACAATGTACACGGGTGTTGCTTAAGATGCAATTACTTTTTAAGTGGCAATTTGGGAGAATACAGAAAAAATTTAGAGGTCAAGATTGGAAAGAAAAGGCTTGAGCATCTTGATTTTTTGAAGGACTCCAAAACGAGTTCTAAGAATAACAGATTTGAATATTTAGAAATAATTGAAAAGTATAAGTAATGGCTCGTAAGGTTTGGACAGATCAAGAGATTGAAACACTTAAAGAATTGTTTCCAAATTTATATACCAAGGACGTTGCTGAAAAAATGAATAGAAGTTATTTCAGTGTTTGTACACAAGCTAATATAATGGGTATTAAAAAGTCTGAGTCTTTTAGAACTATGGAGCTGGGTAGACAAGAGGAAAGACTTAAAATCAATGGAGCAAAGCACAGATTTAAAAAAGGATTAATCCCTTTCAATAAAGGGAAGACTGTTTCACTTGAGACTTATGATAAATTAAAAGGATCATTTTTTAAAAAAGGAAGCAAGCCACATAATACTAAATACGATGGACATGAACGCATATCTGTTGATGGGTATATCGAAGTAAGGATTAAAGAACGAAAATATGTATTAAAGCATCGGTTGATTTATGAACAGCACTATGGACCAATTCCAAAAGGAATGATTGTAACGTTCAGGGATCGTAACCCTCAAAATGTAGTCATTGAAAACCTTGAATTAATTTCAAGACAAGAAGGAATGAAGCGCAATTCAATCCAAAATTATCCAAAAGAAGTAAAAAGCACAATTAGATTATTATCAAAACTCAAAAAAATTATAAATGAAAAACAAAATTGAAGACCTTAGAAATCACTTATTCGCTACGATAGAAGGATTATTAGACGAAGAAACTCCAATGGAACTAGAAAGAGCCAAGGCAGTTGCAGACGTAGCACAAGTAATTGTAAACTCCGCAAAAATAGAAGTTGATTTTATTAAGGTAACTGGAAGATCAGAAGGCACTGGATTTATTCCAGAAACAAAATTATTAAAATAAACCATGACCGAACCACACAAATTCCTAATCAAAGGCCAAGAAGTCTTAATCGACAAAGAAAAGGCTACTATGGTAATGCAGCACAAATGGGTTATAAATTGTGGCTATGTGACAAGATACGTAGTATCCAATAAAAAGCGAACTACAATAAATCTTTCCAGGTTCTTGCTTGCTGTTTCAAATGGTCAATATGTGGATCACATTAACGGAAACACTTTAGATAATCGCTTATCTAATTTAAAGATTTGTACTGCAAGTGAATTGAGTTTTAAAAGGTGGCAAAAGCAAAGAGAAAATAATTTAGTAAAAGTTTAAAATAATACTATGTCCGAGATTCAAGAACTTATAAAACTAATTAATAAAAACAATCAAAAGATTGAAATTCTTAGCCAAAATGTAGAATTAATTAAAGCTAAAATAATACCTGAAGGTGATTTATTGACCCTACAGCAAGTCTGTAGGATGCTGGGCAGGTCTACTGACTATGTAGGCAAATTAAAGCACAAAATCAAGCTAATCGACCCTAATGCGAAGGGACACAAAAAGTACATTCGCACCGAAGTAGAAAAACTTTTGAGTTACTAACAAAATGTTAGTAAATTTATTATATTTGATTTATTGTAATACGTTTTTAAGCGTATTTTTGTACTTTCAATGCGACCATCATATGATAAACAGAACTAAACTCTCAAAATACAGGCTTCCAATAGGAGGGCAGACCAGACAAGTTGTGATGGACTTGATTGACCATAGAAGTATGGATTTGGCTGTTCTCCTAGTGGGAGCCTTTTTTATTTACTGCCCATGTTAGACGTATATACATTAATGCGCAATTGGTTTAATTGGTGTTTTGATAATCCAGACCTAATCAATCCTAATCATACAGCTTTATATATGTTCTGTATTGAGCATAATAATAGAATGGGTTGGAAAACAAAATACGGTTTACCAACTACTATGGCAATGGAAGCCGTTGGTATAAAATCTTACAATACTTACAAAAAAACACTTGCAGAATTAATCCATTTTGGGTTTATAATATTGATTGAAAAATCACAAAATCAATACTCAAGCAACATAATCGCTCTATCAATTTTTGACAAAGCACTTGACAAAGCACTTGACAAAGCAACTGCAAAGCACTTGACAAAGCAAGTGCGGATCACAGGCGAAAGCAATGATAGTATAGATATACATAATACTATAATACAAAATACAGAATACAAAGTACAAGAGGACGCACTTCAAAAAATTAAAAAAAATAAAATTCCAAAACTTCAAGAAGTTATCGACTATTTCAAACAAAACGGATTTTCCGAGGCGGCCGCAAAAAAAGCATTCGAATATTATGAATCTGGAAATTGGCACGACTCAAAAGGAAATCAAGTAAAAAACTGGAAACAAAAAATGCAAGGCGTTTGGTTCAAGGACGAAAACAAAATCCAAAAACCAAATACAACCCCAAATGTGAATCCAGTTTTCAACCTCGGAATGCAAATTTCAGGACCAATGAACACTTTTATGGGCCGTTGCGAAGGATACCGACACAACAACCCAGGCCAAGAACCGCCTCAAGAGTGGTTTGATAAATTCAACAAAGAAAACGGAACCGATTTACAACCACGCAAAATTTTAGAAACAGCATGAGCGGAATGAAATCAATTCAGGAAATTATCACTGAAAAACTTGGACTAGAGTTTTCTTCACCCGACCCACTTAGAGAACAAAAAGTTTCTCAAAGACTTTGGGACCGAATAAACGAAGATAGAGAATTTGATACCGACGAAGAAACAAATGAAAAGTTAAAAGCTTATTGGGATCGAGTGCATTCGACCCAAGTAAACATCATTGATCTTCAAAAGCAAAGAATCATTTTTGATGATTTGTACAGATCAATTTTGAAAGTTGGTGAAGATATTGACGAGGTGACATACTTCGAAAAAACCAAGAAAGACACCGAGTTAAAGGTATTTATTAATGATTTGCTTGGGTGGTATTTCAAAACATCGGACTTCAAAAAAGGTGGTTTTTATGTTTATTCACCGCCTGGAGTTGGAAAGACTTCGATCATGAAAACCTTACTTCATATGTCAATGATTTATGGCAAAAAGGAAAACATGGGATCGGTGGAATACAACGACATGAATCGAATGATATCACTTCATAAAAGCGGTGTAAGACAAGACTTTACATTCTTTTCGGACCAACACGTGGTAATTGATGATCTGAGCGAAAGAATGAACAACGTTACCCATTTTAGTGACAAGTTTGATATAAGTGAAATTATCGAAAGTAGATACACATCTTGGAAAAACACTGGAAAACACACGATTATAACCTCTAATTTATTTCCTGAAAAGAGCGAAAGTCTTATGAGTATAAAATCTTTAATGACTGAAAGGGCAATAGATCGATTTAATGAGCAATATCAAATAGTTTATTTAACTGGGGAAAGTAAAAGGATTAATAAATGAAATACGGAGACTTACCAACATCACTAGGAACTCATGAAGTAGACTGTAGAGAAATGATGTTCTATCAGTATTTACCAATAAAAATGAAAGGTGATTTTGGGATAAAATTTGAAGATAGGTTAGATTGTTTTAAAGACATAATACAAGTTATTTATTATGATTTTATTGATTCCTTTGGTGAAATTAATTTTTTAGATCATTATATTTACGTAACCGCAAAACACCTATATCAAAGCCAATTTTGTTCTTTTAACCGCCCTGGGCTGCATAGTGATGGATTTATGACTAATGACATAAATTACATTTGGTGTAATAAATACCCTACAATTTTCAATAAGTCAAATTTTGACTTGTCAATGGATGACAAGCTTTCATTAGAAGAAATGGCATTACAGGCAATTCCGGATAATGATATCAAATTCAAAGAAAACGAATTACTAAGACTTAATCAATTTAATATACATCGAGTAGATACTTTTTTGACAGGTGGAATGAGAGCCTTTTTAAAAGTGTCATTCAGTAAAGACAAATATGATTTAATTGGAAACAGCCATAATTATTTAATGGATTACAACTGGGACATGAGAGAGCGAAAACAAGAGAGAAATATTCCACAATCAATTTTAACGAAATGACCAGCCTCGATTCCTTCCAATCCCTATCCAACAAAATACTTTCAGGTAGATATTCCATGACTGACGACAATTGGCCCGGAGCTATTGACCACTTCGCTAATGTGATTAAATTCAGGCTTCAACCTGAAGAAATAGCAAAGTGGCAGCAAACAGCTATCAGTTACATTAAAAAGGAATTGTCAAGTTTAATAAATGATCACTCAATTCCAACTAACGACCCTAAAAAAGTTAACGCCCTTTCACAATGGGTAGACATCGATGAAATAACAGGCTATTATAATTCAGCCGAATTTACAAAATTAGCTCAGGAGACAAGGCAGAAATTAGTATTTGTTGACTATGTAAAAACGAATCTTAAATAAATAAATTAACCAAAACAATCAAATCATGAATTTTAGCGTAAAAGGAAAACTCCACAAAATATTCCCAACAGAAAAAAAGAGCGACAAGCTCGAAATCCGAGACTTCGTAATAAAAACAGATGAACAGTACCCTCAGTACATAAAGTTCCAATTAATGAACGATAAGACCTCTCAGGTAGATGGATTCAATGAGGGTCAGAATATTGAGGTTAGCTTCAATTTAAGAGGTCGAGAGAATGATGGTAAGTTTTATACAAATTTGCAGGCTTGGAAGGTAGTAAGTAATTAGTAAATAAATCATATGGACAAAGGCTTAAGATTTAATGAAGGAAAATTAAGGTATGATCTTGTACCATCATTTGCTCAAGAACAATATGTCAAGGTACTAACTCTTGGAGCAAAAAAATATAGTGAAAGGAATTGGGAGTTAGGAATGAAATGGAGCAAGGTTATATCTTCTCTTGAAAGGCATATTGCTGAAATAAAAAAAGGCAATGACTATGATATTGAATCAGGCTGTCTGCATTCAGCACACGCAATGTGTAACGCTGCATTTTTAACCGAATACTATAAGATTTATCCTCAAGGTGACGACAGACCACATGATCATTTACGAAGGGCAAAAATTGGACTTGATATCGATGAAGTCTTAGCTGACTGGGTAGGACACTGGACTAAATATCACGGTCAAGAAGTGCCTGAGATTTGGAATTTTGACAGAAGTATTGAATCTAAATTTGATCTATTAAAAAATGATAAAGACTTTTGGTTATCAATTCCAGTAAAAACAAAACCGTCTGATATTCATTTTGAGCCACATTGTTATATCACTTCGATATCAATTCCAAAAGAATGGACCGAGGAGTGGTTAGATAAAAATGGTTTTCCAACTATGCCAGTTTATTCAGTTGGATTTGGAGCTAGTAAGGTCGAAGTAGCCAAACAATCTGGAATTGAATTATTTGTGGATGATCGGTATGAAAACTTTGTAGAGCTAAATAAAAACGGAATTTTCTGTTTTCTGTTCGATGCTCCACACAACCAAAGGTATGACGTAGGATATAAAAGGATTAAATCATTAAATGAAATCCTAAGTGGACCACTAAATAATTAACACCACGTACAATTTTACTTTTAGTAAGTTTTGAGTAAAATGGATAGCAGTCAAATATTGTTATCCATTTTTTATTTTAACAAAATACCGTTGTCATTTAACAACCGATAAAAAGCAAAACCAATCAATCCCCTACCTTAATAAAGTAAATTTGCATTTACTATTTAGAACGCAAATTTTACTTTAAAATGAAGACACCTAAGCATTCATTCCTTTACTTTGGAATGTTTTTATTAATTGTTTTAATTGGTATTCAGTGCCAAAAAGACAATGATCCAATTAAGCAAGAAAAGCAAGTTCAAACAGAATTAACTACAAGGGCATTAGGAGACACTCTTTTCATTCCAATCACATACGGAGGCGAATTAAAGGTCTATCCTAACACAATTGTTAGATGTCGAAATAAAAAGACTGGTAAGTTCGAATATCAAGCTTTAATGTCAGGAGACCAAGTTCTTCCTGCTTGCAAATACCAGCAAGTGAGCTATCACGACAAGGTAAATATATCAGACACAGGGTTAATTAGACCTATTGATACATTTTATATCTGTAGACGAATAATTAAATAATTTGCCCAGTTACAAAGCAGCCATAGAACATATTAAGGACGCTCGGAGAGGTGACTATTTCGAGCGAGTTTTTAATATTACTGGATTATCATTAACTGGAAAATCTGCAAAATGCCAAGTCAAGGCTGAAGTAGACTCAGAATCATTGCTTGAATTTTCAACAGCAGCCACAACGATAGTAATCTCAGGAAGTTCACTAACGATTAAATGTGATGCTGACTTATTTATATTACCAACAGGAATATACATATACGACATAGAGATATTTACAAATGTGCATGACGTTGCAACAATAATAGAGGGAACATTTGAAGTAGTTGACCAAACCACAAAATAATGCCTGATGTAATTGTAGAAGCTATACCACCAGTAAATGTAGTTAGCAATCCAATTGCAGCGCAAGCGGCATATGTGGAGCAAGTGCCACCTGTTGAATTAATGGCATATCAAGCAATTACTCCGGGTACTTTGCTTGATGTTTATGACGAAGTTCCAAGTGGTTTAATAAATGGTTCAAATGCAATCTATACGAGTGCATTTCTATTTATTCCTGAGACGCTAAGAGTTCACGTAAATGGAATAAGATTAAAGCCAGGAGACGAATATGTTTCTTCAGGAATGAACACCATAACACTAATGGTCAGCCCTGAAGTAAACGATATTATTTTAATTGATTATAAGAAACACTAACACCTAAAAAATAAATAATGGCAAGTACAACGATTAAAAAATCCCAAATAAGGGACGGAGCAATAGACAACGCTAAAGTAGCAGCCGGAGCCGCAATTGCAACCACTAAACTAGCAGACGGAGCAGAATTCTTAAAGAGAGACGGATCGGTCGCAGCGACAGGAAACTTTAACTTTAACTCAAATAAAGGGGTCAACTTAGGAACCCCGACCGTATCAACAGATGCAGCAACTAAGTCTTATGTTGACTCAGCGGTTTCAGCATTGAATTCATTATTTAAAATGAAGCCCAATGTAAGGGCGGCTACAACAGTCAATATCACAATATCAAATCCAGCTACAGCGGTTTTTGATTCAATTACCTTGACTTCGGGTCAGCTTTTATTAGTTAAAGACCAATCTTCAGCAGCAGAAAACGGTATTTATGTTTTCAACGGATCGGGTTCTGCTTTAACTCGTATTCCAGAAATGGATGCATGGACAGAAGTAAATGGAGCCGTTACGACCGTAGATGAAGGTACATTAAAAGCAGACACAATGTGGTTATGTACTTCCAATTCAGGCGGTACAATAGGATCAACTGCTATCACATGGACACAAATCCCAACAAGTGCTGGACTTAGTTCATCAAACTTTGTTGACAAAGAAGTTCCAAGTGGATCGATAAATGGATCTAACACTGCTTTTACATTGGCAAATACTCCAACAGCAGGAAGCGAACATGTTTTCTTAAATGGTCAGCTTCAAGCATCAGGAGCTGGAAATGATTATACTATTTCAGGAACATCAATTACTTATTTAACAGCCCCTGAAACAGGCGACGTTTTGGTAGTTTCTTATAGAAAATAATTGAGTGGCTAAAACAAAAATAAATTTTGGTCAAATAAAGCTAAATGCAGAGTTCGACATCGTTTATATCATAGACGGTGGCAGCTCTGTTATTACTACAGGATCAAAAGGAGGTTTGTTTATATCCTTTCCTTATACTATTGTCGAATGGACATTAGCCAGTATAGATTCCGCAACTACAAGCGGTTCAATAGTCTTAGATATTTGGACTGATACTCAGGCGAACTTTCCTCCTACAGTTGCGGACACAATAACAGCAAGTGCAAAGCCAACTATCACAACTTCGACTAAGGGCCAGAGTTCAACCTTAACAGGATGGACTACAGCCCAAACCGCAGGAAGATGGGTTTATTTCAATGTGGATTCAGTTACGAGTTTAAAAATGGTTTCTATCACTTTAAAATGTACTAGAACCTAATGGAAGGTCACGAACAAATCAAATGTATTAAATTAGAGAACACTTCTATCCAGTACGATATAATTTCTCATTTATACGAATGTCCGATTTGTAAAAACCAACACAGATATGCAGAGCCAAATGAAGGTGAATTTGTCTTTTGTATAGGCACCGATTTTGGGTTATTTATACCAGAACCTGAGCCATATGTAAGACCACCATCTAAAGCTGATCCTACACTTATAGAAGAACTAAGGCAACAATTTACAGATTACGAAGAAGTTACTGAATAATGGCGAATCTCTTATCAATTTCTAGCGGAAATGCAAGCAGCGCCTCAACATGGGGATTGGTTGACGCTACAAGTTTTGTAAGCTCTACAGAAACCGCAACCGTTTTAACAACATCACGAGTTGGAGCAACAACTTTTACACCCGGAGCGATTACAGTGGCAGGGATAGCAGTAAAATTGGCTGTTAGGACAAACACAGCAGGGACAATGACCGTTGATTTAGACCAAGGCGGTTCAGCGGTCGCAGGCACAACAGTAACGATAAATGTTGCTGACTTGCCAGTTGCGGCAACTGCTGACCTTAACGGTGGATGGCATTATTTTGAATTTGCAAGTCCTGTTACATTAGCAGCTGCAACGGCTTATTCAGTAAAAGCCAAAACCAGCTCAAGTTCACAGGTTTCTTTATTTGCCACGAGTTCCTCGAATTGGTGCAGATGTTTAGTAACTACTACAACCCAAGCACCAGCAGCCGGAGACAACATGATTGTTTGTGGAAAATATACTGGACAAGGCGCATCAACTTCATACACGGTAACATGGGACATCACAGCATCAACAGACTTTGGAAATACACCAACAGCCGCAAACTCATTATTAGCCCCTGGAATATGTGTTTGTAATAAAGGTACTTTAGAAGTTGAAACAGCATCATCAACAAACTATGTGATGAAGATGTCTAATTCAATTATAGTTTATTCAGGAGGCGTTTTTAATATGTGTACTGTAGGATCTGAAATGCCTAGAACATCATCATTTACACTTCAATTTGATTGTGGTGCAAATGTTGATTATGGATTAATTATTCGTAATTTAGGAACTTGGACAAGTCAAGGACTTTCAAGAACAGTATCAAAAAATATATATTATTGTAAATTAAACACGGACGAAGCCGCAAATAGCACTTCATTAGGAGTTGACACAGATACAGGATGGTTGGACAATGACGAAATTGCAGTAGCGTCCACAACAAGAACAGCAACCGATTGTGAAGCTGGAACACTTAATGGAGCAGCAGGTGCAAGTTCATTAACAGTAGATGGATTTGCAGGATCTGGAGGCGGTTTATTAGTAGCACATTCTGGAACAAGTCCAACTCAAGCAGAAGTTATTTTACTTACTCGAAATATTAAAGTTTTAGGAGCTAGTGCAAGTTTACAGGCTTATATAGATATTAAAGCTACAGCTACGGTTGATGTAGATTGGACTGAATTTAAATGGCTAGGAAGTGGCACCACAAATAAAAGAGGGATAGATATCGCTACAACCACAGGAAGTTGTTCATTTCAATATTGCAGTTTAAGAAATTTTGAAGTTGCAAGTTCAATAGGATGTAATATAACTTCAACAAGTGGATCAAATATTAATATAAGTTATAATAATTTTTGGTTCATACATAGTAGTTTTATAGTTAATGCAGCAACATCAGGAGTTCAGACTTTAACATATAATATTGGAATAAAAACAACTGGATCTTCAGGAGTGTATGTACTGAATGATATAGGCTGTATTTTTACTGACAACGTAGCAGTTGGAAGCACAAGCGCAGCTGCTAACGCCTTTGTACTTGCGGAGATCAGTGCTGGTATTATTAATACTTTTGAAAGAAATGTGGCTCACAGTATAACAGCGAATGCATTACATTTTTCTGGTCAAGCTATTGGCGGCATTATAGATTCTTGTATTTGTTGGAGAAATGGCGGCGCAGGTGTAAATATTGTAAACTATGTAAGCGATATTTTTATAAATAATTGTACTTTTTTCGGAAATACAACAAGTAACGTAAGTCAGGCTGGTGGTACATTTTGGGATGTAACTTTTTATAATTGCGCTTTTAATGGCGACACAACGTTTGCAACTTCATATGGCTTTAATATGACCGCACCGGCATGTAGAATAAAATTAATAAGTTGTAATCTTGGTGTAGCAAGTGGAATTTATGCTACTCATACAACCGCCGACATACTTGCAAACACAACAACACAGATACAATTATTTTTAATTAATACGAAATTAGCATCATCCACAGAAATATCAGGACAAACATCTTTATCAGTTAATTCATATATCTCATCCCAAAAACACGACCAAACCACAGGCTTACATAAAATGTGGAAGCGATACGGCACAATAACCATAGATACAACAAATGTTTACTCAGGCACGACTTCAATGCAAATGAAGCCAAACAACGCTACTAATAAATTACAAAGCATTGGACCAAGTGGAGGTTTTAAAGTTCAAGTTGCTAGCGGCCAAACTTGCACGCCTACAGTTTGGATCGCAGAAGATGGAACATACAACGGAAACAGAACAAGATTAATACTGCTTAGAAATGATGCAATGGGCATAACTAGCGATACTGTCATTGCAACAGCAACAGGGTACGGAACATTCACATGGCAATCACTTTCAGGAACAACGGCGGCTGCAACAAGTGACGGAGTTTATGAATTCTGTATCGACGTAGATGGCACAGTTGGGAACGTGTATTGTGATTTATTCAGCGCAATAGTAACATAAAAATAAAAATCATGAAATTCAAAATCACAGAAATTCAAAACCAAGACTTTAGCCAAATAAACGTTTTGGTAACCGTAATGAATGACGCTGAAAAGGTTCTAGTAAAAAGAGTCTTTACATTGCCATTTGAAAAGTACAGTAATTTGGATAATCAGGGTTTAATTGATTGGGCGACAAACGAAGTCAAAGTAGCTAAAGAATCCATAAGAAAGGAAAACGATTTCAAGGATTTAATTAACCAAGTTATTGACTTATAATGCCCGCTAATTCATTTGATCATTGGAGTGATGGATTCCCATTTTGCGGAGTTGATGATGGCACAAATCCAAACGGTTCTATGAATTTTTGGGATCAGGGATTCCCTTATATTTATATATTTTCAACAGCAGGAACACCACCGAGCGGTACACCAAGGAACTACGGATTCATTATAGGATAAAAAAACACAACACCATGAAAGAATTTATACTTGCAATACTTCCAATTATTATGGTCGTAAGTTGCGAAAAGGAACCCGAAAAAATAAAATGCATTGAATGTTATACCTATTCCACAGGCTTCACATCTCATTATTGCGATCAAAATCAAGAAGAACTTGCAAGATATGATTCTACTTTAAATGCCAATTACGGAAAAACCGATTGTCAGTATTTCACAAAGTAGATTCATAGTAAACTTAGCGAAAAAAGCAAATATTTAGCAATATATTATAAAAATATTGTATTTGATTATTACATATGTGAGATAATTGCTATATTTGTGGATCGAAAAGTAATCAAATAACCCCGTCATTTGAATACATATATATTAGCCTACTCTAACCAAAACGATGAAACAATAAAGGAGCTATCCTTTAAGCACCCTCATATACTTATTTGCTTAGACTCAGGAACAAGTTTTAGAAACGCCTCTCTTTTTAACAACTATATACCAGCCAATAACCAATTAAAATTAACTAAGCGTCCTATGGGAGTTGAATTCATTCAATTTCCAGGATTAGAAGCTAAGGACATAATGGCTTTATGGTTAATAAAAAACAAGATCGAAGAACCAAAGCGATCAAATAAGACACTTTTATGTAAAATCTTACTTGGTAATTCGGTCCGAGGCATTCCGCAATTATGCAGTCCCGAGAATTCAAAGAATTACACCGAGGACTTTGACCCAAATATAGAGCTTTGGAAGGCTTACAATATACTTGAAGATGAATTCGGAATACCCTACCAAAGACTTCATTTAAACGAGCAACTATTCAGTTACAAGCTAAATCTGTTCATGGATAATTTAGAGGGGTTTGATAAAATTTATAATCAATTGTAATGACCGATCTAGCCAAAATACTACTATTAAAGGGCTTAGACTCTCAGGAGGCTAAAGAC
>JAULKP010008747.1:0-10114 GCA_032356005.1 Ulothrix subflaccida
TCCAGAACGCTCTCTGGTGGCGGATCGATATCACGAGCCATGTGGGGGACTTCCAGTGCGGCGCGCTGGTGCTCGGCAAGAAGGTTGAGCCCTCGCACTTCTACAACCTTGATTTCGAATACTCGGCCAAGGATCTCGGCTCTCTCGATTTCACCCGATGGGGCGTGTGGGATGAGGAGGAAGGCCGAATCTTCCGCGGCGTTGCGTTCACCTTGGCGTGGAACAGCGAGGCCGAATATGAAGACAGATTCCGCCCCCTGATCGAACGGCTGGGCAAGCGAGGCGTGGTCTACACCGTGTTTGATCCTTCGCCGAGTTCCTACCGGCTCAAGCGAACCTACATGGGCGTTTTCGAGAAGTCGCCCGTCGCCAAACGTGTGGCAAGGCGCACACCTGGGACAGGGGCACGGACGTGGCAGCCTGCTGCTCGGGCACGCCAGCAGCCGCATGAACACAGCGCGCGCGCGGTCGCCGCTGTGCAGGAGACGGTGGACCTGCAGCCCGTTTCTGTGCTGGGCGCCCGCCGCGAGTCCGCACGCGCACAGGCGCTTGTGAACGGTAGGACGTGCTGGCCTCACGGCCGGAAGCATATCTCGACAGCATGGCTTTACGCTTGGTGCACGACAGGGACGGTGTCGCTCCCGACTGAACTCCTTCATACGGGAGAGGGGGGAGGGGAAAACCTGACCTGGCCTAGTCACGACTGGTGACTCGGCTGAGTTGCTTTTTTCCCGTAGCATACGGTGTATGTTGGTTCAAGCATCACGTCAGTTTTGTCATCCGAAACGTTCCTGCTGCCTCCAGGCACAGGCACTGTTTGGCCGCGACCTCTGACGCGCCGCGCGCCGCGATCGGGCCACGTGTTCACGTGGCATCCGCTGCACACGGCACGGCCGTATCTGGTACGGCGACGGGCAACAGCACAAGGCCGTCAACGCCGTGCTCCCAGCAGCAAGCCTTCCAGTTCAGACTCGCCAGGTCCCGCTCAACTGCCAAAGTACTGCAGCGCGCTCACCCCAACCACGCAGCGTCCTCGGCGCTACCTCACGAAGCGCAGGCACGGCACCTGCTTCCGAGGAGCAGTTCCTCACCTTCACTCGAGCGGTCGACCTCACGGGTTGCGCCAAGACGGGTCGCGCTGAGTACAGTGCCTCAGAACGTCACAAAAAAGTGCTAGCGACACGCAGTGCGCTGACCTGGCCAAACCGGCCGCGCGTGCAGCTTCGAGGTCGGAGCTCTCTATCGGGGTCTGCACCCGGTTGCGCCGGTGTCCCTTCAGCAGCAGCTTCCAGCCATGGTGCGTGCCCCCGTGCTCCGCCCCGGGTGTCCAGCTGCGCGGCAGCAGGAGACCGCCGACCACGCACGCCCGAGCACTCGAATCGCGAACATCTGCTTGCAGCAGCGCGAATCGTATCCATATGTTTCGGGTCGTGTTGGTCGACACCGTCTGTCTGACAGGATCTGATATGCCCCCTCGTGGCCGACCCCCTCAGCTGCCAGCCTTCGGAGGTAAGCCATCCTGGAAGATGGCATGTGATGTGTCTGGCAGCCCGCCGTGTGGACGGGGACGCTCATGCGTCGCGCAGCTGTATGACGTCGACCTGGCAAGCACCCCCAAGGCGGTCGACCTAACTGCAGGCCTCCTGCCCGTTCAGGTACTGAGCGCGTTCGCAGTGCAAACACCTCCCGCAGTGCGCGAGGTATCGTGCCGACCGACGAGGCCCCCCCGAGAGGCGTGCCACGCCAGCAGCGCCAACCTGCAGGCTGCAAACTACCAGGTGCCTGCGTCGGCACATGCCGGCTGGCGGCAGGACTTCGACTCCCACTATCAGCTCTTCGGGGAGGCTCTGGGGAGGGGCAGCCATGCCGTGGTGCACGCAGCCCGTTCCCTGGACAAGGGGGTCTGTGTGGCGGTAAAGATCCTCAGCAAGACCGCTGGGCAGGCTGCCGGGCAGACCAGGGCCCGGGGGGGTCGCGCACGGCGGGCACTCACCTCCTCATACGACACCCTGAGCCAGGCCCAGACCGAGGTGGACATCTGGTCGACGCTGCAAGCCAGCAGGTCGGCCCATTTTGTAGCACTGCTGGACGTGTTTCACGACGCCGACCACATCTACCTCGTCCAAGAGATGTGCTACGGCGGCACTCTGCAGGCTCTCATGACGGTGAGACACCCTGCGCCCGTGTGTATCTCCTGCCGCCCTGTGCGCACACCACCGGCGACCAGCGCATACGCTCTGCTGCCCGTCAGCATGCCCGTCCGGCTGGCAGCCATCAGCAGCACATACACACTGAACGACAAGCAGAGCTACAGAACGACCTGGCGCTTGCACCCTGCTGTCGGGGCAAGTGCGCATCTTGGTGGCGTCCGCCCACAGTGAGCACTTGCGGACGTCCCATAGGCGCAGCCCTCTGCACAGATACTGACGCCAGTTACAGTGCGCGCCCAGGCGTTTGTCATCCTCTCACAATGGGACCGCATACGTGCTGCTGCCGACTCTGCGTCAGCAGACCGCTGCACAGCGTGGCGTGCGCACCTCACACCTTCAGTGCCCTCGGCTCGAGCCACGCCCTATGCACTGCCATGCGCTCGGCACAACGACCCGATGCGCGGACGACAGGCACGCCACTCACAGCTGGTGGCCCGCACAGGAAGAGCGTGTGCACCTCTCTGACTGGACGTGCGCCCAGTGTCTGCGCGGCAGGCATTTGCGCCTTCTGGCAAAACCTCTCCGTGCGTCCGGGCGCTCCTGGTCATCCCAGGCCTGCGCAGCGCGCGCACCAGCGCGATGAGCGTGTACTCAGCACCCAGGCAGCGGCGTGCAGGGCAAGGCGCTCGATGAGGAGGAGATAAGGGCCGCGCTCCAGGGCATCGCGGCGGCGCTGCACGCGTGCCACCGGCGCGGCGTCTACTACGGCGACGTCAAGCCGGCCAACTTCCTCGTCAAGGACGTGTACCCGAGCCCCCGGCACGCCGTGCGCCCCGACCGCTACGGTCGGGGGTCGATCCACCTGAAGATGGCAGACTTTGGGTGCTCCGTGTCCCACACGCCCGACGCGACGCTGCGCTCTCAGACAGGGACGCTCGTGTACAAGAGTCCTGAGTCTTTCTCTGACGGGTTTGACCTGAAGGCCGACGTGTGGGGGGCGGGCGTCATCCTGTACCAGATGGTCACAGGCCACCTGCCCTTCTGGTGCTGTGAAGAGGAGTACCCGACGGACGCCGCAAGCGTCAAGCGAGCCATCCTGTCCGGCAAGGTGTGCCCTCGCCGCGTGACGCCCGTGCCTGTGGAGTGGGCACTGCCTCGGCACTGTCCTGTGCACACATTGCTTATTGCTTACCAGTCCCCATGGCACAGGAGGACGGTCCGGTCGCATGCATGTGCGGGAGTGGTCCATGGAGCTGTCCAATGCGCGTGTGAATTCGAGGTGGGGCACTGATGAACAGTGTGCGCGACACTCGTGCACCAGCAGGCTGTGCGCACGCCGCGCCTTGCGTATGATGGATGCCTCCGGTGTGAGGGGTTGACCCTGCCGTCTGGCGTCCGTATGCTGACCAAACGTGCCGCGCAGATGCTCTTTGACGAAGCGGAATGGGGTCACCGGTCACCACAGCTACAATCACTCGTACGACAACTCCTGGCGTACAACCCAGCCAAGCGACTGTCAGCCGAAGAACTCCTGGCTCACCCCTTCTTGACAGGCGCACCTCCCTGAAGGGACGCCCTCCTGTGCGTCCCGCGGCCCTCCACCGCACCAGCGATCGCGGTCCGCACCCGGCACAACGTGGTCAGTCTGCCACAGTGCGGGGAGCACAGGCTTCGACCGCGCACACAGTGCGCTAGAGCACTCGACTAGAAGAACTGAAAACTTGCATAGACACGTGCACGGGACGAGCTCGTTGCATGTAGACTCACACTGTTCGGCACCTCCTTCCTTTATCCCGTCCAATTCTGCTAGCGCATGCGTCGCAAGCATCTGTTAGCAGCACCCACCGCTGTCCAGCACCGACCAGCAGCAGGCCTGAGCGGTCCTGCTTCTGTAAATTGCTGCACTCCTCCCGATAGAGCAGTAATTGTGGAGCTACACAGGCCCCAGTCATGATCTCGTGCCTGCTGTGCAACCGACCTCTTCACCGTTGTGAGCAACTGGTGTGCATGTCGTCTGGCAATTACGCATCATCAGCTCAAGTCTCTACTGCCTGAGAGGGAAGGAGAAAAAATAAAACAGAACTCGTTGCTCCCATTCAGTTATCCAGCTGACTGTGGATTTTGCGTTATTTTTTCCGTCACTGCGGGCGCATGCGTTGCTGGCGGGAACTGGCAGAGCAGCATGTAGAGGCGTCCCAAGTGCATCAGTAGCGTCACTAGTGCGCGCCTGCCTGCTGCAACACTATCTGATGACCTACATCGATTGACAGCCACCCTGACTGCATGTTGACTTGGCACAGAAGCGGTTCTGTGGCTGGCCGGGCAGCGACAGTGTGCCAGACGCTGGCTGCAGGGGCTGGCAGTGCAGGTGAGGCTGGGTGGACGACCAGCCAGATACCCACAGAGCACATACCGGGGTGGCTGCCGGCGCCGTCAGGGCCGATCTGAGTGCAGGCGTCGGAGGCGAGCTCGCCTTGGGCTCAAGCCTGAGTCTGGAAGAGCATTGTCTGCTGAGGAGTGAGCCCAACCCCTTGGACAACAGCCTGCCATGTGATCAACAGTCCTGAGCCAGCCCCGAGTCGCGAGCCGTTTCTCCTGTGACCAGGCCTGCCAGGTGCAGGCCTCATGCATGCATCCGCGGCGTCCGGAATCTTCTCGAGACCTGGACCAGCTGCGGCCCGCTCCGAGCGAGGACGACTCGCCTTGACATGCGATGATGATGACAGGAGACGACCTTCCAGTGCTCTGTCACGCCTCTTTGGAAGCCCTCGGCTTGCTCGATCCGCTAGTTCGCTGCTAAACTCTCTTTGTCCAGCCATGGCTACGACGATGGAAGGCATCGACCTCAAGAAGATGGAGGCCGATGGATTCAAGGACCACGATGGTGTGCGACCGCTTGCTGCTGTCGTTCGGTGGGCCTGAAGCCGGCCTAGACACCGTCGATCTGTTTGCACGCGCTCACCTTGCAGCCATGGCAGCCTCGACACATCTGGCTCCAAGTACTCTGCCATCTCCGTGCAGTCCGTCGTGCGTAGTGTAGGCCCCATGCAGCGCCTGACGACTGCTGACGCCTTGCAGACGACTCGGTCGCTGGCGAGGACCAGAAGATCGGGACGACTATCGACCTGACGGTACGTTGCCATCTTAAGAACGAATCGACGGTTTCGTGTGCGCACCTTGTAGCCAGAGCCGGCGTCCAAGCAAGCCCCCTCAAGCCATCTGCAGGCATCACCCCAGTCGCCACACACTCCGCTTCGGCTCTGAACGGCTGGGTGCCTACAGGCGAACGGCGGTGTGATGAAGAAGCTTATCTCCGCCGGCGAAGGCTGGGAGCAGCCGCAGAAGGACGACAAGGTTACTGGTGCGCACTCTCCTGCAGCCAAGCCTCGTGTCCTCTGCAACGTACCCAAGCTTTCACGTCTATGCACACTCCCTGTGGACTCCTGAAGCACCAGCGTTCACGCAGTCAGGATGGCTGCAGCTGGTACACGGTCTGCTGAATGTGAATGTCTGAAGTGTGAGGAGCCGGATGAAACAAGCGCTGCGCTCGAGTGCGGCACCAAGACGAGCGTCGCGGAAGTCGAGAGCTCCCCAGGCGAAAGCAGGTTGCCCAGCCTGTAGCAGCCACGGGACCAGCAGGGCCTCGCAGGGCTCACACATCTGAAGCATGGGACTGCATGGTCTGACAGCATCGCTGGCGTGGAACTGGCATGGGCGTACGTCACATGTTCACGCCGTCGAGGCTGATGGGTGCTCTCACACACACGCACGCACAGAGTGCGCGGTATGGCATAGGACTGTGCACAGATCCCTGCTAATGAGGCTCGTGGGTGCTCCCCAGACACGCGCAATCTGAGCATGCCAATGCAGAGCACGTGACGGCAGCTTGACGCCTGTCCCGTGCAGTGCACTACACGGGTACGCTCATCGACGGGACCAAGTTCGACTCGAGCGTCGACCGGGGAGATCCCTTCCAGTTCACCCTCGGGGCGGGCCAGGTCATCAAGGGGTGGGACGTAGCCGTCGCGACCATGAAGAAGGGTGAAAAGGTGGAGGTCACTCTGTCCTCTGACTACGCGTACGGCGACCAGGGCTCGCCTCCCAAAATTCCTGGCGGCGCCACCCTGGTGCGCTGCTGCACCTCGACTGTGCCCCCGGAGGTCTTTGTGCCCTGTGAACTTGGCTGCACGGTCTCAGGCCGTTCCCACGCATGTGCCATGGACGCAGCTCTTGCAGACACACTCAAAACGTTGGGAAGCATCGATCAGGGCACGGCCTGCTGCTCTGGCTGGCTGCGCGCCCCGCACCCACTCACTCACGATTTGGTCTGCGATGTGCACAGACTGCTGTCAGCTGGCTGTGAGCGCGTCCACGCCGCTTGACAGGCAGTCTCCTGTCAGTCACAGTCAACGGCAGACCCCTTCCCAGTTGAGCTCTGGTTACAGCCATGATGAGACACGGTACGCTGGCTGCCAGAAGAGACAGTCAAGGGCATGCCATGCCTTGAACACCATGAGCACTGCCGTGCGACCTGTCAGAGAGGAGCAGTGGTTTGTGATGACCCAAAGCAAAGGCCGCACCGTCACCCAGAAGAGCTGTCGGTGCCAGGGGTGCACGTCTGCTCATGCGTCTGTCTGTGGCAGTGCCGGAGACGCACCCCCTGGACGCGCACACGTATGCCCCGCCTGCTCGTCAAATTCAGCAGAAGAAAACGAGCGGGTCCAAGTGGCTCCTGAAGCTCTGGTCACCCACCTCCAGTCACCCGCCCGGCTGTCGAAGCAGGAACAGGAGAGCGGGTTCATGTTGCACGTGGTCCTCCAGACGCCGGCCCCCCCCAGCTCTCACAGCTTCCGCGCCCGCCGCGCAGGTCTTTGAGATCGAGCTCATCAGCTGGATCTCGCTGAACGACCTCTCGCCCGAGTGCGACGGGAGCATCGTCAAGTTCTGCGTCGAGGACGGGGACCCTGCCAAGTGGGACAAGCCGCGCGCCGCAGACATCGTGACCGTCGCCTACTCCGCGACGCTCGACGGCTCCAGCGACCCATTCGTCACCTGCGACGCAGCGGAGTTCACCGTCCAGGACGGCCACCTCTGCCCCGCGCTCGCGATCGCTGTGCGCCAGATGAAGGTCGGGGAGAAGAACCGCCTCAAGGCGCGGCCCCGTGCGCCCGACCTGCCCAGGGTGCTGTCTGTGTGTAAGCATGTGTGTAGACCCTTACGCATCGGCCGTATCCGCATGGACCTTGACAACTCCAGGAGCAACCTGAGAATCAAAAGTGCGACTGCGGGACTGCGTGACTCCTGCAGGGCGCAGGGCTCATGTCCCCAGGGCCGCCCTGCTCCCGAGGCATGTGCTGTCTCCGGGGGTCGTTGCGCCCAGTGCAGCGCTGGCGTGCTATCGACTATCACGTAGTACAAGGGCGCCCGCGCTGAGTCACGCGGCACATCATCAAGGCCTGGTCGTCATGACGTCACTCGGGGGCTGGCAGATAGACCAGCTGTCGCGGGACGCTGCTGGCTGCCGTGCTTGAACTTGACCGTCCCCGTGCGGTGTGCTGGACCGCACCTCTGCAGCCACCAATCGCAGTGGGTACGCACTGGCATGACGCACCGTGATCACATGGCGGGCGTGCAGGTCAAGCCTCAGTACGCCTTTGGGGCAGAGGGCCGGGAGGGCGTGCCGCCCGACAGCTCAATCGAGCTCACGGTGAAGCTGGTCAAGATCAAGACCGTCAAGTTTGTCGACCCCGACCACACGGGCACCGTCGTCAAAACGATCCTGGAGGACGGCCAGAAGTACTCGACTCCCAACGAGGACGCCCGAGTGACGCTCTCCTACACAGCGTGCTTGCAGGACGGCACTCAGTTCGACAAGGTGCGCCACACCGCCGTACGCACTGCCGCATGCGCGCCGCCACCCCAGGCGCGGCCGTCCAGCACACCCGGGCTGTGCACCAGCACAACCGAAATTCCTTGCAGGAACTCTCAGCCAGTGCTGGCTCTGCATGCACCCCGTCACTCCGGGGTCAAGGACACCCCTGACGGGGTGCACGGAGCCAAGGCGGCGCTGGCTGAATGCGCCCTGTCCAGACGATCCGGGCTCAAGGGCAAGGCATGTGTCACCAGTGTCCATCGTGTGGTCACTATCAGGGCCATCAGGGCTGCTGGGAAGCCGACATCCAGCACCCTCACAGCGCACCCCCACGACGAGGCTGACCGCTGGCAATGCTGGACGCAGCGCCTCCCAGACCAGGTCTGCCTCATCGCAGTGCAAGCGCTGCACGTGTCAGCTTGCAGGCTGACCTGAAGTCGCGCACTGCAGGCAGACCACGCGGAGCTGACGACGTGCGACGACCAGTTCCCGTGCGCGGGCCTCGAGATGGCGGTGTGCACGATGAAGGAGGGGGAGGTTGCGGAGGTGGTCATCAACGACGCCGCGCTTGCGTTTGGATCCGAGGGGCTCCCCGCGTCCGGCGTGCCCGCCGGCGCGATCGTCGCCTACACCGTGACCGTACACTCCTTTGTCAATGGCAAGGAGGCCTTCGAGCTCGACGCGCCCCAAAAGCTGGAGCTCGCGCAGAAGCGCAAGGCACAGGGGAACGCCGCGTTCAAGAAGGGGCGCTGGTCCACGGCCGCGGCGCTCTACACGAAGGCCGAGTCCGCGGTGTCTGCGGAGGCGTCGTTCGACGCGGACGCCAAGGTCGCCGTCGCCGCGCTGCAGCAGTCGATCGCACTCAACCAGGCCGCGGTCGCGCTCAAACTCGGCAAGCACAAGGAGGCTGTCGGCCACGCGAACAAGGTGCTCGACAAGAGCCCAGGACACGTGAAGGCGCTCTATCGGCGGTGCCAGGCCGCGACGGAGCTCGGCGACTTCATCGAGGCCGAGAATGATATCAGGAGCGCGCTGCTCGTGGACCCCGAGTCGCGCGACCTGCTGCTCGCCCAGCGCGCCCTCAAGAAGCGGATGAAGGCGGACAGCAAGCGGAGCACTAAGCTCTACGGCGCGATGTTCTCAAAGGTGGGAGACCTGTATGACACGCCGCCGCCACCCCCGCCGCAGGGGGGCACGATCGACGGCGCAATCGACGAGGTCGAGATGGACGCCCCCGATGCGTTCGTCAACTCTGACGAGCCGCCTGCTGACCTTGCGGAGCCGGGGCCCGTCACAGATGCAGAGCCTATGCTCGTCGCTCCGTAGTCGCGCTGCTGTCTGCAGGGATGGCACGCTGTGTGATGGGGCACTCACCTGGCAAGTCAGCTGCCAAGATGGCGTTTGAGTTCTGTCCTGACGCCCTGTGTACCAAGGGACGGCGAGACGGCATGCTGCCTTGCGTAGGCCTGGCTCGACAGAGCTGTCTGCGCCTGGACAGGATGCCAGTATGTGTTCCTAGGAGGTTAAGTTAGGGTAGGGGTTAGGGTCTAACCCCTACCCCTGTGTCGTTGTTCATTACATAGACAGAGAGGCGCTGACGACCGAGGTCGTGAAAGAGCCGCGGCGGGATTGCAGATTAGGGGGGCGTCCTGCACGGCCCAAGACCGTGCTGAGACACGGGATGCAGATCAGCAGCCAATCACGAAACGTCCGCAGTAGGCACATGTGTCGTTGTTGTTGTTGTTGTGTTCCTGAAAATTGTGCGCCCTGGTGTTGTCAACTTGCCAGTCTTTCAAGTTAGCTAGAAGCTTCACACCCTCAAGCTTCTCACTTACGGAGCGGATCGGAAAAGCGCAACAGGCGACGTCGCCAGGGTCGCAACACTCTGAAACCAAGTGGTGCGCACGTGGGCAGATGTCAGGGTGTTACAGGGATGCTTCTCAGAACCTTTATTGTTTGATCGATGGTGCCGAGCACGAGGGTTTCAGTCACAGACGTGGCAGAGGGCATGGCTCGTGAAAAAAGAGGGCGTAGGTTCGCTGAGAGCATGTGGGCATGAAGGTGCAGCACCAGCACGACCCATGAAGTGCTG